>JAUOBX010630177.1:0-15336 GCA_032360705.1 Eupentacta quinquesemita | reverse complement strand
TGAGTTGAAACTCGTGTCCGATTTTGGATATATTATTGGCAACATCCTCCTGAACGAAAATCAGCAATAAAACAAACCGTTGCAATTTGTTCTCATCAGCATCGGAAATCAGACTAAATCTGGTCACCTATTTGGCGTCTGGGACAACCTTCTGCTCAATGAAGAAGATGCTTGATCATGCTTCCCAACTATCGGTGTGTGATACTGTTCCCGCTTGCGATTCAAATAAGGTCATTTTAAAGGATACCGATGTCTCCACTGGCGCTGAGAAGGATAGTTAGGAGTCGTGTCGTGGACACTCGTGGTCTCCATGAAACTGAGGGCCGCTGTTGTTAGCAGTCCTTGGCCTCCTCACCTCCTCACGCTATATGAGGTGCGATTCAAATCTCATAATTACTGGCTACGTACGGTATTTACATGAGACATTGTACTTCGTATTCCAACGATGGCGTCAATGTTAGGGAAATAAGTCGGTTACTCGTCAGAGGCTCCCTGGGGGCTTTGTAGAGATGCCGATCAATACATCCGATGGAGTCACGGTCGCCAGTCTAGACCGACAGGAAGTGCAACTGAATCCGATGCTCTGCAATCGGGAACGACAAGTCTATCGTCTCTGCAAGTCGGTGGGTACCACCTGGCTGCATGGGCCTCACAGGTCACAGACCTCCGAGGTATTGACAAGTGCATCCAATGTTGGGGCTTACTGGACTGGCTGATTCCCCAAGCACGGACATTTATTGGGTGGTGACTGCATTCCTACTGCCTGAGCCACCTGTAGATTCTACTATACGGAAAACTTCAGAGACATTGAAGCAGTTGACCAGTAGAAAAGTTGGCGTCGACAGCATACATACATAGTTTCTCTGGGCTGATGTACAGACCCATTCTCGCCGTCTTGTAAAGTCTCTTCCCCTCAGTTTGGAGCTCTGGAGTCATCCTGAATGGACGGAACTTATTCCGAGTGATGCTGGAGACTGCCATAACAACTAGAGTCGGTAACATGGTCGATATCTGTGGGTCGCAATGGCACTCCATGCCATGTCTAAGTGAATATGAGAGTTCGATAGAGGGTTCCATGTAGCTTTTATAGTCTCTCGCAAAACTTGTTATGTGCAGATAACTCTCTGGAGAATACTCCCACGATATCATCGTTGTGATTCAGTACTGGGAGTAATGGGAGTGCTCTGAAATGTACTGGTAGTCTCTGACTCTCCAGTTGAGAGGCAGGGTTCACACCAGCTCCAACACTTTCGTTCATGGACTGGATTGTGAAGAGGGTGGTTGTGTGTGTCACGGATTTTATGGTCCTAATTGATAAAGTAACGTCTAGATTTAGACTTCGCTGATGAAGCTGCACTAGTACTCTCCAGTGGATTCCCTAGTCACTAGTGTGTGCCTCAGGCTCAGACAGGGCTAACCCATTGGGCGGGTTCCTAACTCATATTCGTCTATCTATTGAAATAATTTAGCCCACTCCGTGCCATATGAGACGACGTGCTCAAGTATCGAACAGCCCTTCAACGTCATGACGACGTCATATGACATCGTGAATGTGCTCATCTCGGTATTTCGGCATCATAATATATATTCCATTGCTTGAAATTGAGGCTTTGAGCCTTTCCCAGCAAATTGTAGGGCACTGGAATTCGCTAAAATGTGTTGATGTTTTGTCAAATGAGTCCTAACTACGTCACAGTGACGTCATGGAACATTGTTATTCGGCTTTTATGTTAGGTTGGTAACATATATAACTGTACACCAGAGTGCCAGAGTATGTCCATTTTTCCTCGCATACGTCATTACTACATCACAGTCACGTCATATGACATTGTAAGTAAGCTACAATTTCGGTATCATATTCCTCCAGGTTGGTAACACATTTTTAGGTCAAAACTGACAAATCACTAATGATCAAGGGTAATATCCGTGAAGCGCTTTGAGCATGTGATCGACGTGAAAAGGCGCTATATAAGAACGAGATATTAAAGCGAAAGAACCTTCTGTTTCGGGTCGGGGGTAATTGGGGTAATTTTGGCCATATATTTAACCGACTTAGAATTTCATGTGGATTACATGGAGATGAGACGAGTTTGGAAATTCGAATAAGGGATTTATAAGAGTCTTCTAATCTATGCTTCAAATCAATGAGTTTAATTTACTCATGGAATCTTGGAACTATCACGCTGTCTCATACACATTCATTCTATGTATAATTATTTTCCACTCCATTCTAGCGCCATGCTGGAGTGACGCTGATCAAAGTGCCACCTCGATTAACTCCCATAACGAAGTGACGCAGGTAGCCATGGATACGGATTACCTCAGATACAGCTGCCCAGAAGAGTTCATTAATGAGGGCGACCCGGTAGTTACGTGTTATGATGGTGAATGGGACGAACATCAGCCTTTCCGATGCTTTGGTAAGATAATTTTTCCATTGTTTATCCTTCTCTCTGTTTTTAACATGAAATACAATAGCAATCAAAGGTCAAATGAACATTGTCAAATATTGGTCTTCATAAGTTAAGTCGACATGAAAGCAAAAGTACATATTTCTGTATATCTGTCACTGTTTCTACAGCCACGAACTTATTTGGAGCTGGAGCGTATCATTCTGCATTCAACATAAACTTCCTTATAACTGTAGCGACGTTTATCTCCAGACAACTATTCCAACCTGCAAAAACAGTGTTATGTACATTTTACACCCTAATTTCTTTAGAACTGGCATCAGCATTGGGAAGGAACATTTGAAAGTACAGATATTGTGAGTGTGGTGAAATTCCAGTCAGATTTTGGTACCTCAAATATATTGACTCCCAAGCAGCAATATATTTTTGAGGCGATCAAAAGTGAGTGGAAGTCGCCTTCTAACTTTTTCGTCTGCTGCTGGTAACTCTTCGAGTTGAAATGCTAACATTCCCGCTATAGTATGCTGTATGTTTCATGATAGCTTCATACTAATTAACTCATAAAGCTGTCCATGATTCATTAGTGTGTAGAGTCAATACAAATATGATATAACAGTCACATGTCACATGTTATGGGATGTTCTGATATTATCAAATATATACACATTCACGTGGTACGCTATCCCTCCCTTGGGACCTAAAATATGACATATGGTTTCCTGTTCTTCTCGATTAGGAACTGAATGGAAAAATGCTACCACTTTAGAGATCATTCATTCCCCCCCCTCCCGCCCGGAAAAAACAATGTTAATAAAAGTGTTAAATAGAACTCAACCACATCGTTTCGTTCACGTGATCTACTTCCACGAGCACTTTTCGTTCGCTTACTGGTTTCCAACTGGGGGAAATTGGATATTCTAGGCAGAAATCCTATCCTCCCAGGTGAAAGAAAATCAAGAGCTCCCTCCCTGTGGCTATTTCCCGTTTATGAATCTAACTGAGTGTTGCATCCTTGTATATACTCTGCATTCGAGTCTTGGTTCCTTATCATGCAAATTGAATCACGACTATTAAATAGAGCGTAGCATTGATTTCAATCTCTCCTTTCTTACCCTTCATCGACCTTTAATTCCAATGTAGTTGGTGAGGGGGGAAATGAGACGACAAAGGTCGGGAACCACTGACGTAGTGGATAAACCATATTGAAATACCCACCTCACCATGTTCACCACTCGAGATCACGACATTTTCTCTGATAGGAACTTTGGCACATCACGTTCTCAGGGTGAAGTGGAGCAGACTGACGGTGGAGTGGATTGGTTATAAAATGTCTATTATGAAGTTACACTTCAAACCACTTAGTCAACAAGCGGGGGAGGGGCCGAGCGTTGTCGAAAACAACTGGCTTGCGACACTTCCGGGTTCGATCCGAGTCCGATCCCCGCAGTCACAACGCGGCGTTTCACTGGGGGTCGCTGTGCTCGCAGTAAAGATTTGGCGATGACATGGCGTCCAGGCTTTACTGTGGTGCAGTCCCAGCAATGGGCTTAAGTTAGCTGAAATAAATTTCGTCGATCAGCTGTACGCGGTCCCCGCGGTTAGAGTTCTGCTCTTGCAGGATCTGCTCGGTCAGATCCCGGGACTCACTGATTGTCAGTATGCCGTACAGGAACGTAAAATAGCAGTCCCGGGAGCAAGTCGGGATTGATTACTCAACTGCCTATTTAGCCCCATGATTGGAATTAGTGTGCCTTTCCCAGACCAGCACGATCAGGGTCTCACGATGAACAGCATTTAGTGTGGCTTCCTGAGGTGGCTTCTTGATCTCTCATCATTCAAGTATAAACACTTAATAAAGCGGTCATTTTTATAGAGGGTAATTGATGTCCTTTCACAGAACTAACACAGCAACTACCGAAACTATACAATACTATACACGTAGGTTACACGCTTAAAATTATACAACAGTCCCGGTGAAGAGGTGGGTTTTGTGTTTCTTCTTGAACGCTGCGACAGAATGACTGAACATGACTTCAGCAGGCAGTGCTTCCACATCTTGGGACTAGCAACGGGAGTACGATTCCAGCTGTGAACATCAGAGGAAGTGACTGTGCTCGCAGTTGTGCTGAGCGAGGTCCCGGTTCCTAGGTGATGCTGACGTGGTGCAGTGGATTTTGTAATGATCGGGATTGAAATATTCGCAATCGGTCTCGTCGGTAGGCTGCAGTGACCGTGGTTGAACATATAGTCTGCTCCTACAGATTATGGGAAATCGATCAGATCCCGATCGCCCGTCGAATGCTTGGGAACGTGGATCGCCACTGTCGGTGGCAGGTTGGATGTGGTTACAGCCCTGTCTCGATATCATCTTAGCACGATACAGTCGTAAAAAGAAGTTGGGTTCTTGCGGGCTATCGCGTATTCACCTTCACCGTAATCTTGTTCATTGTTGAGCATTCCCAAACCTGTGACATTCAAACAAAAAATCGAATCGAATAAGGATTATAGACAACATCATTCAAATATTTTCAGACTGAATTCTGCATATCTTCTGTTATTGTTCAAGATATGTCTACGAAATCTCGAAGCAGTATGACGTTTATGGAACTGGGTAAAAATTGAAAAATATTGGGGAAATTCTGCTTGTTCTTGTTTGTGATTCTCGACGATTTCACCGATAATTGGTTATTGCCATGGTTGATCAATCCAATTATCCAAAGCTATAAATCACAGGTCTTCAAACATTACATGGATTTCCGGGTGAAGGAGGATGATTCCCATTTTCGTATACGAACAGATACAGTGACATCAAAATATAAAAAACAGACAACATCGTCTACTAGTCAACTTTTTTGTGTGAAATGTCACAAAATAATAAATCATTTTTCAAGCGAGTTTGACGTTTACATATTGCCATAGCTGTGTTACACGAGAGATACCTAACTCTTCTATTTTTGAGACTGTACCATTATAATTTGTTCCACCACGCTGTTTTACAGGAAATTGCGTCATGTGGTCACATGTGTCATTCTGAAGGTCTTTGGTGTGCCTAGCCCCCTAACACGCAACATTCCAGACCTCAATGTCGTAATCTTTCACTTCTCTCATAAAAACGCAGTTCCGATTGTTGCGTGAAAAGTAAACATTTAGGTGGAAACTTCACGCGCCACTTGACATAACTGCATGTTCAACAAAACACTCGTTGGAGTTTACGGGGGGCCTCTCCCAAGTCCCAACTTATGCAAAGTCGCCGTGCTTTGAAGTGTTTCTTAAGTGGTGGGGTGTGCAAGTGGTGTAGGAATGAGGCGGTGGTATGCTGAGTACTATATTCAGAGGACGAAAGGTTAATAAATGTGGTTAAAAAATGTCTAAAAACCTCGAGAGAGGGTGAACTTTTGGTTACAATCAGTCATGGGACCACTGCGCTACTGACTCTATCCGATGTATATAGCCAAGCAGTAAGAACTCATGATTGCATTGCAATTTGTCAGTACAGTTTTCAGCACGATGGGAAGGCGATGTTATATTTCGTCCGATCAATCAGCAACGTTCCCGTAGATCATTCGAACCCAAACAGCAAGAGCCACAGTGCTACAGCTTCCGTGGAGCGTGGTAGCCTGGTTGGCTGGTGCGTCGACTTCGAGCTGGTAATCCAGACGTCACCAGTTCGAGTCCGCGTTCCCAGGTTGTACCCTTGAGCAAGGTGCTTTGTCCCGATAACTCACAATGAGTGGGAGGTGATTTATATGTTGCCGAGTGCGTGTAATGGCCACCCACTTCGCATCGAGGTCACACGAGGACCGAGGCATCGCCTTGATCCGTGATTTGGCGAGGGTTCGCAGCTGACGAAAGTGCTGTATCCAGGTATGCAACCTTGCCGGCTTGTATGGTCTGGTAAAACATGTTTGGAAGAAACAAATGTATCCTATTCTACCTCGTACCCAGAATGATGACATTTAAAGTTTCAATCCGATTTGAGGATTCCAGATATTCCAAAGTAATCTATGAGGAGGTGACATCACTCATTAACTTCAAACGTTGAAATAGATGAGATGGTTATTAGGGATGTATGAGTTATGGTCCAACGTAAAGGTCGGGTAGAGCCGTGGTAGAACAGGCAGGTATAACTTTCGACAGCAGTTCAGAGAACATGAACAGCCGTGGTCCTGATTATAGCTCAGTCTCATCTGCTTCTAATACTGACTGAAATAAAACACATCTGGCATCTTCGAAACAGCTCGGTACATTTATTTAGGCCTATTGTGTAGCATTTTCATGATTTCGAGTAAGGTTATATGTTGTTTATCAGGATGCGATGTATCACGATTGTTCAGTTTGTGATGTGTCTTTTGTTGTCAATATCAGAGCGTTATCGCGGATTTGAATGTTATTTCTGGCTCTCTAAGTAACGTGAATTAGTCACGTCGTAACATGGGTTCTTCACTGGCAATCTTAGCGAAATATTAAAGTGTTGCAATAAAAACAAAGGGCCATGTTTTCTATATTCAGCCGTTGAACGAGAGCAATATGAATAGGGACTTAATCGTTTTCCTGTTTGCTCCTTTCTTATCTGATCGGATCTGTTCAATGACAGTGAACTGGGACACTAGGACTTGACCTCGGCTGTGAAATTGTACGACTGAACTTAAATACTTGCGGTTTAGGGCCGTAACTTTTGCGCCCAAACAGACAACTTTCCGTCCAAATGGAGAGTGTAGGTATTATGATATTCATTCCTATTGATATTCATAGGGCCTAACACAATGTTGTTCAGCGAAACCATTCTCGTAAATACAATACGTGGAAGAGCATAAGGAAGGTTATTTTTCATGGAATGCACATATCTAGTCGATGGATCGCCACTCTGTCTGGTACCGATTAATCAATATTCATGAATAGGCGGAGCTTTGGAGAAAAATCTTATATCTATGACAGTGGGAAGCGCAAACGGAAGCTGGTACTGTAACGTTGGTATTTATGTATTAATAAGAAGTGTGGCTTGAAGTAGATTTGCACATATTTTTTTCAGGTATATTAGGTTTTCGTCAAACATGTCACGCTGGTATCTATGCTGCAATAGTCTATTCTTTCGACGTTGCCCATTATTATTATAAGGGATGGGGCTAGAGAGTAACACGGTAGCTTGGAATGGATCCCAATTCATACTATAATAATGATAGAAGTAGTAGTAGTGAATCGTCACAGACTCTGAAGAGTCCGTGGACGCTGTCTCAAAGCGATGCGAGATGACCGACGAGGTGGACCTGGTTGTTGAGCAATTATGTGCAGTGGATATTGGAAAGGCCTGAAGGTGTGGGAGAATGCTGGAAATTAGTTAAAATTGCAACGATTCACTGTTTGTCTTCGGTTACCCTGTTTTGACCCGTATTCAATTCCACTTTCCAGCGCCGTGTACCCTACCCCCTCTTTACGTCTCTGTGGTAGCTACAATCCTCACGGTCCCTCACGGCGATTTCGTCCCCATTATGTGCAGTCTTGGCAACGCCCCCGAAATTCTACTAGCGAGCTGCACTAATGGGACCTTGGAGCTGGTCAGTGGGAACGAGATACCACCATGTCGTAAGTACGGTAGTATGTTTAGATGTCAGAAACTCAACTATAATGCGTAACATTACCTTCTTCATTTCTTGACTTCCGTGTTCCATCGATGAACAGTGCTTCTACTTTTTTAGGCACATCCCTGCCTCAGCTGAAAGTGATTCTGAACTCTATATCCTATTCCCTTATCCTAACATTAAATTCGCAAATACTTGTGGAGCGTGGTAGCCTAGTTGGCTAGGGCGTCGATCTGTTAATTCAGAGGTTACCGGTTCAAGTCCGCGTTGCACCTTTTGAGCGAGATGCTCCATCACGATTGCTCACAATGAGGGAAAGGTGATTTGTATGTTGCCGTCTGCGTATAAAGGCCCCCTCCTTTGAAACGAGGTCACGCAACAGAGGCATTGCCTCATTCCGTGGCTTGATGAGGGTTCGCAGCTGACGAGAGTGCATGCCTCGCCAGCTTGTATGGGATCAGTACCCGTGTCCGGCGAGTAAACTAAATAGTTTGCAATTGAACACTTTTTGAACCTCTCCTCAGCATGGTCAATAATTGATCGTATCATCAAAGTCGGAGCAAAAAGTGGTTGAAGAAGTGTTCAATTTGTAAACCCATTTCGAGACTGCATGTACGATTATTGATGGATCAGCCGGTGCTTGGGAAATGCCTATACATGCTACCCACAATCAATCCGAATACGATTTTTTTAGTCTTTCTAGTATGTTTTATACAGAGTGTTATAAGGTGATGTTGTATTATTGAGATAGTTGTACGATTGTTGATGCTACATATACTGACAGCACTGTGAAACAAATGCGTAATAATGGTTGGTGCTTGGGGAATGTTCATACACACTACCCACAATAAGTTTATCTATTAGCGAGATTTCCTGAATATTTCCAGTCTTTATAGTATGTCTTATACCTGGTGTTAGACAACAAATGCGTAATATTGGTTGGTGCTTGTGGAATGTTCATACACACTACCCACAATGAGTTTATCTATTTGCGAGGTTTCCTGGATATTCGCAGTCTTTATAGTATGTCTTATACCGGGTGTTATGAGGTGATGTTGTATCATTGAGACGATGCTAACTGAAATGGGATTTTCCCAACTCGCTATCTTAAATTATAATTCCTAAACTAAATCCCATGCCTAACAATGGAGAACAGTCATTATTATCCAAGACAGGCAGCCAATCAGAAAGATCTTGCATGCAATGTATGATGGGGTACCCGTCGAGTGCGCACCTAAGGCTCGGACAACCTTTCGAAAATATCAGTTTGTTTCATACGAATTGGTAAAATCTTACTTTTATAATACCTGCCAGATATTATATGTTACGAATTTTGTGGGATAATACAACATATTCTTTCTCTTGTTCGGCCGGACATACTTTTGCAGGTGTATTCCAGAATGCACACTACATTTTGGGCAATGGCAAAACTGATGGCGCATGCTAAGAGTTGTTTATATTTGTCATTATGGAACGATGTCTGCTCTACGGCGCAAGGAGACTAAAATATGGGTAAAAAATGATAATTTTTGTTAGATTTCTTTTCTGAATAAACTGAATAACACAGTGCTGACATTTGAACATGTTGCTAAGATGGTATGAAATATTATTAAAGGTGCGTATGCGACGGGTATCCTACGAATCTTACGATACATCTATCTCATTAAATTCACTTGGCAGGTCGATGAAATGAAGATGAAATAAAAATGTTGATGATGAATTTACTTTTTATAATTCCTTATTCGTTAGCGAGACAATGTACCAACCCCATTGCTGACATGTCTGATGTGGACGCAGATCCCTTTCAGGAGAAGTATGAGAACGGGACGGTTATCTGGTATTCCTGCTCCGAAGGGGGTCATACTATCAACGGTCCTCTCGGCGCGCTCTGTCTGCATGGTGATTGGGTACCAGAGCAAGTACCAACATGCGAAGGTAAGGGAACACGTGGTCGGACGAATCTCCCAGAGACAACGTTTCTGCATTTTTATTCCTCGCCGAAGCTGAAAGGATTCTATGCAGTCATGCAATTGTAACACTTTTTGTCTACACGATATCTGTAGAACGCAATCATGTAACGAGTTCGAATTTGGTACATAGTTTACATATATGGAGAGGATGATCTCTATTGTTTTTTGTGTCAGGTCAAGGTCGTTCGAGGTCGAGAGAGGGCAAAACTCGAAATGCTTGTCTACATGGTATCTGTAGAGGGCAAGCATGTAACAAGTTCAAATTAGGCACATAGGTTACAAATATGAAGAGGAAGAACCCTATTTTTCTATGTCAGGTCAAGGTCGTTCAAGGTCACAGTAGGACTATCCTCATATACCTGATAACAGATCATTTGAGGGGACGTCCTGATAGCAAGTTTTGTTCAACTGTGTAACCTGCATCCGGTGACTTACTTTGTCCTCATTTGACCTTCCGACCTTTTGTGCCCACCATATTTTTTTGTTGAGGTAATCCATGAAGTCAAACGCACCACTCTTCTACAACGCTCATGTTACAAGTCATCGATCTGCATGTGGAAGGTCGAGGCTGCACGAACGCTAAATTAGTTTGGAGGAGATCGTAATAGACACTTAAAACATTGTAAACAGCTTAACTATTAAATACGTTAGTGCATAAGCTTCATTCTTGGTAAGTTGGATGTGCACATATACCGGTAGTACATAATTCAGAATAATTTTAGGTCAGGTTAAAAGTCTCATCTGGTCAACAGTGGTGATACCATATAGTTAATTACAAAACATCTCTTCATTGCTGCTGTACAGGATATCTCAAGTTGGTAATATGCATGTGAAAAGTCAAGGCACTGAACTATCATACGAAGGATCTAACAGACATTTACATTTTGATATTCCAGTTCAAGACGAAGTTGTGTTTGTCTATGTGAACTTTTTCAGGTGACCTCAGGTCCATTGACCTCATGGTCATAGAGAACATGATTTCTTTTTGTTTCGGGTCATCCCAAATTCGCAGGTCAATGGAGGCTCCCGCACACAAACTGTTCCCTTCCCCCAACTTAGCCTACCCATCACATTGACCTGTGACGTTTTGCATCTAATGTCACTTCTCTTTTTCCCCCCACCTCCTCCCCGGATGGGAATTGGGGGAGCATTACTATGGTAGATAACAGCTGGTCAGGTCAGGCCACTTATCTGGTCAAATTATAGTGAGTTGGGAATAGAATGCTAACTCTCAGCCAGGAGTGGGCATGGTTACGGGGGAAGGAATTGGACCCGGTTGTGGAAACCGCAATGTGTAAATCTAATCCAACCTACATACTTTACATCCATAAAATATGTTTATAGTATAATTACTCATCAATTAATAATCACAGTAATTTCAATTTGCAGTAGAACTCAAAACCAGGAAGGTGGGGAAGGTTCCCTGGCCTTCGTTTGAATGAGAACTCCTTCTCAGGTACCACTCAATTGTTGTGTGTACAATATCGATACTTTATTGTAGTGCACACCAAATTTGCCACATTTTAACAATTAAAGAGACACTGAAATAGATGGGAAGCTGATCCCATTCAGATCATCAATTTCCTATTATCAAATTGGAAAAATGTGATGAACGGCACACAGTATGGGGAAACCCCATAGTTCAGATACACGAAAACATCATATTCGGAATAATCTGAACGGGGAAGCATGAATTCAAATTAAAAGTAGACATAGGCCTACATATTTTTTTAAGGGAGAGGGGTTGGGGAGCAAGGCGAATAAGTCTACATGACCATATAAAAGCCTATCTTGACATCCCAAGTATGAACTCTGAAATGGTTTTATGCATTACCGGTACCTATTCCGAAAAAGACATATGATCATTGCTGTCAAATCCCATTAAACCAAAATGATGTAGCACACATGCACAAGTCACAACTAAACAACCAAACTTGACGACAAATAAGTCAAAGAATCACACCACATCGGTGTGGTCTTGTTATGTTTCGGACGATTCCCCCTGGACAATACCTCCACTCTAAAAATTACTACCCATACACATTATTTCAGGGTACGTTACTGCATATATCTTCTTTATTGTCTCACATCCCTCATACCGATGGTAGATGTAGCCTACGAGCGGAAACATATGTAAATCAGTTAGTGTTCGTTTGTTTATTTCAGGGTGGCACCGCCCATAGATGCTACGTCACGCATTATCGCGCGATCAGTATTTTTATTTACATATCTGTGTAATAGATCAAACTTCAATAGCACCAAAGTCAATATTACTGCATCTATAGAAGGGGTTTAGACCTATAATTGTATCTTCCTGAAAACAAAATAGACTGATCCGTTGACTATGAAAGAGTGAATCGATTTTTTTTTTCACGAAAATTAGTGGTCAATAAATACACTCCGGAACGACCGTATTGTCATCTATTTTTCCGAGAGAATTTTTACTCTGATGAAATGAATGTGTTTGCCCGACATTCTTGAGATAGTGACTATTTCCTTATTTTGTTATAGTGTGTACAGTATTAACGATGTTAACGTTGACCCTTCTGTTTTATCCAAAGAGAACCTTGACATGAAAATCATTAACGCTTTGCCTACTCACACACATTCTATCATTGTACGCGCCTGCTCGAATCTGCAAACGCTGCCGGAATCCGTAGCAATCTTTCACCCATGACCACTCCTGGCGTCGCTTTCGCGTTGGCCAATCAGCATGGACCCAATAAGCGTCGTTGCCTGGACAGGTGGTTCGACGCTCCCAGTACACACGGTGTTAAGGTTATGTGTTTCGTTTCTCCGACAGTTTGTGGCGACGACTATTTCATATGTGATGACGGGCAGTGTATCCCATATGACAACGAGTGCGATGGGTACCCACACTGTTCCTCCTACGAAGATGAACATTCAGGCTGCGGTATGTAGGCCTACTTTATAGGGCTGTGACTACCAGGTATTTCCACGCCCGGTTCATACTAATAAAAGAGATGGTGTCTGAGTAACAGTAATTTAAAAGACGAAAACAAAAGTACGCTGTACATGTCTGGTCTCACCTAATGGGTCATTTCATTTCATTCATTCATTGTTATTATAATTAAGTCTAGGCTTACAAACTACTCAACGTTGATACAACGCTACCGCCCTTTTGCTCCTCCTACACCAGTATGCACCTGTCAGATTACAGACCACGAGACACCATAGTTCGATCGATGGTTACCCACCTTTACATGTGACAAGCCTGAGACAACCAGGGAATTATATTTTAGTAATCTGTACTGTGGGATAGCCTCTTCTGAATAAGTGAGATTAGGGAGATTGAGTAATTTGAATTTGCAACCCTAGGTATTACACTTGCACACCAATGTAATTCGTTTGTTTTTTGGGGGTCAGGTTGCGGGGAAGGATACTTCACGTGTAACGACGGAAATTGTATATCTGCCTCCGAGGAGTGTGATGGGTATACCAACTGTGCTTCAGGCGAAGACGAATACTCTGGCTGTGGTATGTAATAAAATAAACACCATACCAGTACCTGGACCTGACCTTGCATACAGTAATCGGAAATGTTGAAAATAATTCCCAGGTGTCAAATGTTTTCGACAGAGCCATCCGAGGAAACAAATTGCTCTCAATCAAACTTCCCATATGTAACGGTAGTGAACATAAGATGTTGAACTAATAAATGTTCTGTTGGATGGGGCGTTGGTCTCGTTATCCAGAGATTATTAGTAGAAAACCACGTTGAATCCTGGAACAAGGTTGTTTCTGATTGTTCAGGGTGAAAGGTTTAGGTCACTTGCAAGTTGCCGTTTGTTTGTAATCACCATCCTCCTTCACATCGCGATTGATGACTTCGATTGTGGTAACAAGACGTGTGTCCCTGATATATACCAATGTGATGGTGGAGTGAATGGAGCTGCTTGTCAGGACGAGGCGAACTGCAGTGCAAACATCAGTAAGTAATCATTAGGTCCCTCCCCCTATATAACTAAAGATGCACTTTCAAATCGAAGGCAATATTTTGTATAGGCTCATCAGACATGACAACCTCGACAACATGAGTGAGAGAGGGAAACAACGCGGTATGCAAGTTGTGATTTGTCAATGCAAACTGAATACTTGTTATCTCGATGATGCTCTGTGGGACATTCAGCATGAGAAACTAGAAGTCGGGCAAAACAGGGAGTCTGCGTGTTGAAGTAGTGCGGCTTTCCGTGAAAGCCAATACCTGAGATGGGAGGGAAACTAATATTAGGTTTGATTTTTTGGTATGCAGTCTGTTCGAGCCTCATATAGGTATGATGGTATAGCTTGGCGATGAAACTCAGCATATACGCCTACAGTATATAAAGGTCAACCTCAAAGAGTAGACCTTCTGAATTGTTACTAGGTCGACCACATCCGAGCATCAGCATCCATTCTTTTTTCATCCTGGTCCGTCATACAGCCCCCAATCTATTTCGACTCCTACATTCCAGTGCCCCTCTCTAACATATAACTCACCCAATCCTGCCCCTCTGAAGACGATTGAGTAAAAGGAAGTAGGGAAGTCACTGACTTTAAATACCTTGGTTCATGGGTGCACTTTGCTGAAAGTGACATCAAAATCAGGAAGGCTCGTGCTTGGACAGCGCTCAACAAGATGAAAAGAGTGTGGAACTCCCGGGTGAGTCGGCGGGTGAAACTGAACTTTTTTAGGCCACAGTTGAATCCGTTCTGCTGTTTGGAAGCGAAACTTGGACCATGACACCAGTCCTAGAGACGTCACTAAATGGCACTTACACCCGCATGCTGAGAGCAGCACTGAACATAAGCTGGAGAGATAACATCCCCATTGAGATTCTCTACGGGGAGCTCCCCAGAGACAAGACATGGTTGCATACAGGATGAATCTTGCGGGACATTGCCACCGCCACCCAGGACTACCTGCAAACCAGCTCATCCTCTTGGAACCCACACATGGCAGGAGGAACAGAGGCAGAAAATGTGCTACATTCGTCGAGACCCTGAAAGAGACACTGGACTGAGGGAGCCGAGAGAGATTGCTGCCTGCATGATGGACAGAGATGACTGGATGATCCATGCTAGAGCTCGACTGTGATCCACCTAGGAAGTAAGTTAGCGCCTCTCTTTTGGATGTCAACGGAATGTGACACGTTGTCTGCCTCTATTCCTTCCGTTATTTGTGGGTTCCCATATGATGTGCTGGCCAGCAGGAAGTTCAGGGTGACAGGGTGACAGGGGTCATGTCCTCCAAGCTTCATGTATGTCTCCTTATCACATATTCCGTGAAGCTCTCTATCATGTCTATAAGGAATGTCATTGGCAATGTGCTGATCTTCCAAGCCGCGCAATTATATGTGCCATTGAGTGACTTCTCTA
>JAUOBX010630176.1:0-22054 GCA_032360705.1 Eupentacta quinquesemita | reverse complement strand
ATTGAAATGTGAGTATCACGCCAACAACGAGACCTCAGGACTGCCGAATTGCTGAAATACGTTCCACAATTGGTCTCCAAGAAAGGGGAATTCCTCGGATATTCCCATGTTTCAATTAAATATGTGACACGCTGCTAGAATGCCACTGAGTTATAATTGATTCCAAATTATTGAGAGATTTTACCGCTTTTTTTATATCATTTCTACTGATTTGGAGGAATTGAGTTATTAGTTATTCCATATCCTTTCTTCGGAATCATTGAAGGCTATGTCAGTCTCCCTATATATAGTAGCCCAAACAATTTCATTGCATCTTCCAGTTTTCCCGAATATGGGAAATTCACAAATGGAGAGTGCCATCATTTGAGCCGTGTTGAATAACAAGGGTTCATGAAGCCACTAAAGGCTGATTTAGGAACCCAAAATGATCAAAAGTGATAGGGTTCCTGTACTCCCCATGATAGAGCTACCTAATAAACGTGTTAATGGTTAATAGACACAGGCGATGACTTGCATTATCTCTTCGACAAGCACTCAAATGATATCTAGGTAGGGGTGTAGTGTAACCAATCCCAACCCGGACGCGGGAATCGGATTTGGAACAAGCGCAAATATTTGCAATGCCAAACGCAAATGATACCTCTCAGCTACTCTTCTTGAATTTGTGTAATTTCGTCACTTACTTTCATGGAGTGATGTTGGGAATATTGGGAATATGCTAACTAGTTGATTGGCAGTAAACCCGAATGGCACGACCGCAGGGAAACGATAGATACAGAGATAGTTTATCCATAGTTAAATAATAATTATATAAATAGGGTATTTGAATACAATAATACGATTTGGGTAATTTAGTGAATAGCTAGCAACGATTTCTAAAACACAATGTATCGGCGTCCAAAACATTTGATGGTCGGACTAAGATATCAAACTGAAACAGTCTAAAAAGTCATCATGAGAACGTATTATGAACACTCTAGGAACAATATTCACATATGAACCCACATCTTTGAACAAGCGATAAGAGGTTGCAAAAAATGTCATACTCGTATATGGAAGTAAATAAAACGACAAAAGTATTATATGATGAGGATAACGCCACAATCAAGAGGCAGCTACCGTAGCTAAAAATCAGCGAGCGAAAAAATGACCATGCAAGATTCGACCAATCCTGATGTGTCGTCTGATGATGGTGATTGAATTTCAACAATTCTTTGTTGATGATTGCGTAGAATCAAACAAGATAAGACGATATTTTTTTGATGCATCCTACTCAGATATCATGAGTAACTGGTGAAGAGCATGTTGTTCAGGCAGCACTGTTCCAGTCGGCTGAACAATAACAGCAGACAGTTTCGGAACCATAGGCCCACACAGATCGCCCCGCCTTTTGTAAGTTCTGCGGTAAAAAATATTGGGACGAGAGCTGCCTCCTCCAGTGAATCAAGTCAGATTGAAAACATTATTATTTCATTATATCGAAGAACTGAAGTAGATATTCCTGACATAGTATGCGGAACATTATTTTGAAGTTAATTATGATTAACTAAGTTCTGATATGCGCAGGTACGTAGGCCTACTATTCAAGTGGCGAGCAGAGTCCCCAATATGATTGGACAGCTGACACCTGACGATTCATGACGTGTGCATATATGAATACACGGCTCTGCATTAATGAGGTATTGTATCGTCGAAACGACCCACAAGGTCCAATCCATTGTTTGTTATTGCATTGAACTGAATTAGGCTGGTATAGGCTCACCGCAAACTCAGAAAGAGCATCTAGAAAAAGCACCACATTGGAAATAACGAGTGACATATAGGGTGTTCATATATCAATTGTACGCCCTTGAGGGGAGTCGGAGAGTCGGGGAGTCAGCGTCGTCGTCCTTATATTAATACGTCGGCCCACACTGTTTGTGGCTTCAACGAGTCTGATGAAATCAGAAGATGATAGATAACGCGATGCAGTTATTCATGTGACTAGAACAATGGTGTAATAAATGCAGTCTGAATATTATTGCCACTATGAATAAACAATAATTGAATTTGGCGTTGAGTCTGTCATTGTGTTGACGAGATGTTCCACTGATGGACATATGAATAATTTACCAATAAATTATCAAGCTTAACATTCATATTGTGCCATACGAACAACAACAAAAACAGAGGTAAAGAAAGTGAATATATTGTGGTGTTGTGCTTTTAGAGGTGTAATGTAGGGAACATAGATCACCTAGGCATTCCCCATACAGCGTGAGTAAACCTCGGTCGATAAATCGCGTTGTGAAATCGAAGGTTGCGATTCGTCGTTGAATTTACATAGTGGCGTATGACCAAATTTGGCCAAAATTAGATCAAATTGAGGAGACCACTCTTTGAAGAACAGAACCCCAGAAATCTATCGGTTCACTCCTCGAGGAAATCATGCTGAAATTATGTGCACAAAGCTAGGTTGGCGCTGCGAAAACGACGTGGAAATAAGCGCGATTCGGTACAAACTTCATTAGGGCTACATGATATATTCATCGCTGTCGTTTCAATTTCTTTTTCTATACGTATTTGTTATTGACATCTATATATCCTTCATACCATCACATCATACCATATGTATATTCCTAATTCACATATTCTGAAGAATAAAACATGTAGACATCTTTGTTATTATAATCTGGATTACCTCCAACTTTGCGATTGCTATTATTATTATTATTTCTACTATTATTATTATCATTATCATTTCCACTACTATTTTTATCATTATAACTATATCAGCCACACTGACATCCTACTACATGCGGTGAAGTTTCTCAAATTATTATATACTGTAGACAAGAATAGATAGACATACTGACGTATCAGGTGACGTATCTAGGATCACTGTGAGTGAGATAATTTAAAATTGTGTTGGCATACTGACGTATCAGTTTGTGGCTATTATTGCTAATTAGGCCGCTGCAAAGAAATATTGTGACTGCCATAATTGAAAAGTTTGAAATTTATTTTATGACATCAGAAAACATACTCGTTCTTGATGTCCCTCTTCTCAGAGTGATGTTTGAAAAGGGCGAATTGTCAATCGAGAATATCTCAAAACTGCATTTTTGCCGTCACTATGCCAATTCAACGACGGATTGATTACAATACTGCATTGATATCATCTGAGTCGAAAAGAGACGGCGAGTTATAGCCGCTGCTTATCTACGATCAGCATGGCCACGGTTGCTGGATGAGCCTTCAGTGGCTTCCTGAATTAATAAAAATAAGACACTATTGTTTCTTATACAATGCGGGGACTACATTATTGTATTGCATATACAACTTCCATATGCACACACAGGATCGAATTTATGTAATTCTTCACACAAACATTGCAGGAATGTTTCCACAAAACCGGTCGCATATAATGTGTCCTAGTGGCTCGTTCCGCTCGAATTCGTCAACCTATGACTTCTCGTCTGAGGTGAACATTCTTTTTTGGAATAACCCATACTGTGGAGTACATGACTGAATCATCACGGTTAGCTTCGACCCATCCAGGAAAAGATTTCAGTCATTTTTTCTAACATGCGTGTTATAAAAAAAACATAGGACGTGCTATTGTTACTCTCTTTACTTACCGTACCCAACTCTTTTCTGTATGCTCCCGTGTGGTGCCCCACCATTCGATCAGTGCTCTCTACCTAGGAAAGCCTGTATTACAGTGTATTGTGGTGCATGTAGCACTGGTCTCATCATTTCACATTGTGATATGTCATTTTATTTTCATTTTATGGTTTACTCGCCGGGCACGAGTACCGATCCCATACAAGCCGCCAAGGGTGCTTACCTAGAGTGAGACAGTACTCTCATCATTATACACAAATCACCTTCCACTCATTGCGAGATGAAGCACATTGCTCAAAGGTGGAACGCGGATTCGAACTGATAACCTCTGGACTACCAGATCGACGCTCTAGCCAACTAGGCTACCGCGCTCCACTAAAGACTCTGACAATGAAAAGTTCACACCGGAACCCATATTCAAGTATGACGCATAGCCTACATGTGTCTAAGACATAATATTTGTCATAGTTTCTACAGACTATATATAACCAACGATGCATAAACATGAATTTTCCCGGTAAAATCATCGAACATTGTAAAATGTATACACACGACAAAATTTCTCATCTCGTGTTCGATTGACAAAAGCGAATGGATAACTCGAACAGTTGCGTTATTTCCAACCTTACGGCCTACAACTTCACATGATAATCATCAGTGACTCATCTCTCCCAGTGACTACACCCGAGAGGCCCATACACAATCTGGAAGCTAATCCATTTGGATTGTTATCAAATTCACTTCACCCTGTCGGTGATTCTTTGATGTTCAGAGGTAATTCTGACACATTACCATAATTCAATTGGAATAAACATTTGTTAGAAATCCGGATAAATCTGCGTCTCCAATATCAACACCTTTTTGTTTCAACATTCCGAGTTCATGTAATTTGCCTAGCTACGTTATAGCTACCCACATATAGACAAACCATGATGAATATTCGAAGGCTGTACCAGTCCTGCAAGATAACTCTCCTGAACAGATAGTTAGATAAGAAGTAAAATAAAACCGGTGGTGACGGAGATATAACTGAAGGCGGGCAGCTATCGGAAGAAGATCATTAGGTGAGTGGGATTGCGGTCGTAATTCATTCTGATATAATACCAGAAATTACAATTCAATAACGTCAATAACATGTTTTTGTGTGTGATTCTTCCATATTTTCATGATAACATTATTGATATCACTGTGATGAATATTCAGAACGCAGTTTACTGAGGCACCACGGCGTGTACAAAAGCAAGAATAATACAAAAAGATATACTAACAATAATGCTGGTATATACTAACAATCGGTCAGTAGCTGTTTACATTACAGTTTTGACGCACATCTATGCATCACAAAATTGTATATATATATAATAGAACTGAACTTGAACAACATTTAGAAACTTCACTTTTTAAACATATAACTGTTTACGGTATTGTAATAACTGTGATATGTATATCGTCATCATACAATTATGAGTTACCTTCGGTATCCGGAATGCGTTTTTATTTATATTCCGGTCGCAGAAACAGGAATAATAGAAGTCAATGAGGAGAGCGCCTGGAAGACTGATGTCAATAATGACTTCCTATGTCTTTCTAATTCCTGAGATGCTAGTCGCTTCTGTAATACATTTCTTGATATCCCGGAATTCGACGCCGTAAATTACCTCCATGATGCGAATCCCAAAGTGTGTAAAATAGGGGAGCAGACTATCAGTGTCTCCGTTCGAAATACAATCCCAGTCGATGTCTCTATTTCGGCATTTTTTTATCTTACTGAAATGGTTTTCATTTCCTGGGGGAGATAATATTCACCTCGTCTCCATAATCAAATATATGCCTACTGTGGACAAACAAAGAGTATGTAAATTGTTTAGAGGGTGTGATTTTTGTGTTCACGTATCTAATGTCAGAACGTTTTTGTCACGGCATCTCATATTTTCGTGTGACTAAGAGTCGTATTTTTCAAAACACCAATATCTGTTTTACCCTATTTATACTTTCGTCATCGAAATTGCTGCATGTTTACACGAGAGCGTCAATTTGTGTAACGTTTCGATTGATTTCGTGAAGTCCTGAAGCTTTTAAGAACAAGGATGTGGGTAGACGGGATGTGTTTGCACTCACTACGGATTGAGGGCATCGTCTTGCTGCGGAGGCTCATGATCCCAACTCCTTATACCTTCCTGCTGTAAATGCCTGGACAACGAGGCCAGCGATACCTGGATCCAATTACTTCCTGAGTTGGCTGAGATGCACCAGCAGCCAGAATTTACTGGGTTTGCATCCACTCGAACCCTCCTGATTTGCCTGGGCTACCCGGCAAACCGAATTATTTGTCCCGGCCTAGAGGAGAATGCAACACCCAGGATTCGAATCCACAACCTCCACGATGTTAGACACATCACCAACCCACTATGCTATGAAGGGTCGTGTGGGATAGCGACACTGTATAATAAGTAATAACGAAATATTTATTGACATCGCTGGGAACATTGTGGAATTAATAGCTTGGCAATGCATGGCGTTCAAAATTGAATGAGGAACGACTGAAAGCGATATGTCCCTTGAAACGATTTTCTATAGAATGTCAATTCGGATACTATTCGATACTTGTGAAGATCACAATCCTTAGAAACCCGCAAAGGAAACTTTTATAGATCAACATCAATAAACAAAAGATACAGAATTTATGTCGCATTAATGAGTAAAGGAGACGATAAATTAGAACGAACCATAACTGTTTTGACTGTCAAATGTCAAGTGGGGGCATCCCTCGTACAACAAGACAATTACTTATTGTCTTTTGCTTGTAGCCGATTCAATTTATACGCTAATAATTGATTATTCATATCTTCCTATCTATATAATTGCTCTGACGCATTTGCAACCTTTAACTGCGATGGTGCCTCAAATAAAATAAATCACAAATCTGCTTGAATGAGATATTTATGAAATTCACTTATTGTGACCACGAGTTGTAGCCACTTATGTCGATGCCACGATGGTCTGGGAGAAGAGCCAGTGTAAATCCAATTCGTCACGTTACGACGTGCTCTTTCATCTCTTTGAATGTAGACAGTCGAGTTCGGCAGCAACTGGCTATCGAGTTGAGTAACTGGAATACATCAGTCAAACATTGAATCAGTGTTTGATAAACCGAGACCATGACGCCTGACGCAGACGGGCATAATCAAGTTTCTGAGTGGAGCTCTTCATAATCGGCTTCACTGAACACTACCGGTACATGTCGTTTCCGTAGGAGATAGTGTTCGTCGATTTATTCTGATGTTTTCAATTCATAGAACCTGCATTTCTTCCAAATGATTGATTATTATATTATCATTATTATTATTAATGATCACATGCACTGAACTATTTTTCGTCTGCTATGATGGTATGCCTGTTTTTTCAACTGATTTTGACGTCGATTCCCTCTGACCGCGTATGTTCTTGTGCACATACTTAGTTCCAGCCTGAACGATATGTAACTAATTCAATGATTAATTGAAGCAGCGCTGTTCCCGTTTATATATCAATATCTGGGTCAAATGAAATGTGAGTATCACGCCAAAAACGGGACCTCAGAACTGAAATACCCACCACTATAAATGATGAACTTTTGGATTTTTCTTTAAGAAAGGGAAATTCCTCGGCTATTCCTATGTTCCAATGAAATCTGTGACACGGTGCTAGAATGCCACTGTCTCCGCATATATCGGGGATAGCATGCTTTTTGGTAGCTGATCCACTCGCTTATATCAACAGACACAGTAGTGAGGAATTTATCACTATTAAAAACAGCGGCCATCTTTAATTCAAGATGACCGCCATTCTATATTGAAATGATCATATATCCTCGAAAATAGTGGCCATAAAATGTATTTTAGTGGCGAATCTAACGGCCCCGATACCAACGAGCCTAGTAGTATTGTTTTTCCTGATAACTAAAACAGAAATCCGAAAGCATGACACGATTGCAGAAAGAGACAGCAAGAACCCGAACACTGGATACATTCACGAGTCAACCTGAAAACTGCTGAATATCCAACGGCCACAAAGTGAACAGCCGGCCAGAATATATGTTCATAGGTTCCTATATGAGTTCATTTTTTCTGTGAAACTATACAGTAATTTAACACCCAACCTTCACCGTGCTGAGAATGCTGAGCCACAATCAATTTCCTGTGGCTTCAACATCAACGGTAGTTCCATGCCGATCACGTAGTGTGGTTATATTAATAACAAGGATGTAGAAGAATGAATTCAATAATTATTTATTATTAAACTAATAAGACAGAGCCTCCTTTTCCTGAGCTCAACCTTTTATCCGTTTTTGAAAGAGGAGTACACAATCCCAAACAATAGTGACCGATTTATCACCATAACATTGCTCCATATTTTTCAGTCTAGGCACGCGGAGGCGAAAAGTCCCCTGGAAGTGATGCGAGAAACAAATCATGCTCAAAGTGGGCAACGCCTTTTGGGGGGTAATTCGACTCAACCGGAAGCCCAAATTCAAGCTGGCAGATAAAATGGCCCCAGAACGGGGGAAAAACATGACTCATCTCCCGTCGGCGCAAGAGAAAAGTTACTCTGATAACCAAAATCGTACTTAGGACAACGTATTCCAGCAAGGACCCAAATGTACATGTACATCGATGTTGAGCCAGAGGTTGTATTGTTCTGTTGAGGTTTTACTAGCGCCCTGTATTCCCTAAGTCAACGTACAGCTGAGTATCTAGAGCAAAGGAATTCATCACTATTGTTGTTTAGATATTGTACAACACAGTTCTAGTGATCGCATACAACATACATGCATTCAGGTTCTGAATTCACTCAGGAAAACAGCAGGGGAAGGTTTTACTACGACCACACTTCCCTACGGAGCATTCCAACTTCAAGTTCCAGGTATGTTCACATTACGTTTCTGTGAAGTTGTCTAGTTGAAATTTGTTGTGTCGATGAGAGAAATTGGGCTACACTCACTGTGAAGTTGGCAGTTGACTGTTGTAACTGTGCCCCCCATTTTTGTATACACCGGTTGCGAGTTTGATGTGATCGTATGGGGGGATGTTTTCGAGTAAGATGAGAGATCCGATGTCAATTTATCTAAGGTGATTTTGTAGTGAAGCTCCAGAGTGGCTCGTAGGTACTGGCAAAGATTCTGGAGGCATTGCTGGTATCACAAATCAGCCTTCATCTCTACAGAGATGGTCCCTCTCATTCCATTGGCGCACTGATATTGCAGAGAAACGTTCGAGATGTCTTGGATTACGCCAGAGGTCAGTGGTAGTAATGAGAGCAGACCAGGCCGCCAGGAGAGAGACATGTATGATGATGAAATTGCCATCAAAGAAACTTCAGGTTCAATGTTCTTCCGGAGACAGAATCTAAAACAACATCCCTAGTGAATATCGCAACAAAAGATGTTGTCACGGATGACGTCAAAGAATTGCCTCTCACTGCGCGGTCACTGGGATTGTTGCAAATTGAGAAGTTTGTGTAGGAACAGTCGAAGAACATAACAGACCAGCCAAAACGTATCGTCACATCATGCAGTGACTCATTGTGGCGTATGAAGCAGGACGATCAGGGGATCTGAGCAAAATTCTGAAACATGATCTTGTCTCTGTGCCACTGTCATTGTCGGAGATGGATGGCTCTCCACGCACAGGCAACAAAGCTGAACTCATGAACCCGATGACAGAAGATAT
Source organism: Eupentacta quinquesemita (assembly GCA_032360705.1). Taxonomy (NCBI): domain Eukaryota; kingdom Metazoa; phylum Echinodermata; class Holothuroidea; order Dendrochirotida; family Sclerodactylidae; genus Eupentacta; species Eupentacta quinquesemita. Next base: position 12,740 of record JAUOBX010630176.1, on the reverse strand, counting down.
CCAGGAGGCAAGAGCTTTGGGTTAATGGGGCTTCTATGCAGCGAATTATCGACGGTCGGGCAATGGTTTGGGCCCTTGGCAAACCAACTGACGCGCACACATCTAGTGACCTCGCCGACTGCTTCATCAAGAGCTTGACATCACACAGCAAGCTATTTGGCCGGATCGAAGTTACTTTTGACCGATAAGTACCTGGGTCAGTGATAGGTGCAAACCTGACAACGGTGTGCAGGTCCCTGCTGTCCAATAAGCTGAGTAATTGAAGGACGCCTTGTGCCTCTCCCTAAGAATTGAATCAACTAACTGGCTCTGTCTGAAAACAAGTCAGGCTTGTCACGTTTCCTCTCCGAGGAGATCGTCAGGCGAGGCATTTGACTGACTGATGTCACGATGCTCAAAGTAGCATATGAGGAGGCAGACACCAGAATTGTGATGCATGTGATGCATAGTCCCTGCGAGGCAGTGGTTGTGTCAGTCAGAGACACCGATGTCTTCATCATGATGGTGTATCACTTTAACAAGATGCGATGCAAGAACCTGTGGATAATGACAGGGACATCAAAGGTGCGAAGATTCATACATTGTTATGAAGTACACCGATGTATGCCAACTGAAGGCTTCACTGCTTCCATGCAATAACTGGCTGCGACACGACAACGTACATTCGTGGACATACCAAGCGGACGATGTGGACCATATACAGTGGCAATCCAACACTTGTGGCACATGTTGGACAACATCCTTTAACCAGAGAAACCTTCGAGTTGGCAGAACAGTTCTTCTTTCGCAGAGTGTACAAGGTCAAAGGTGACTCAGTTGATGAAGGTCGCCGGCAACACTTCACCAAAACAAAACAGCCGGAGTGTCTCCCACCGACGAGCGACTCATTACGTCAACATATCAGGAGAGCTCACCACCAGACTGGCATGACTGCTGAAATGGGAAAACTCATATGTCATGATCGTTTGAGCTATAGACATGGATAATATTCCTATAGTAAGGCCAACCTCTCTGGGGACAGGCCTGCTCGCCAGATTCGTCTGATCTCGATCCTACAGTTCACGGGTGGGAGGAGGGGACTGGCGACCTCAGTTGTTACTAGTATTAACAACAATAGACGCTATCCTAAAAAAATGTCTGGACATTGCAATGTGCAAATGTAAGAAAGATCAGTGTAAATCTCGAGTATGCAAATGCATGCTGCAGGGACTGCGAGTGTCATCAACATGGTACATGTATGAACATAACATGAGACATTCCACATCCCTAGAAGTAGAATAGTGACATCTAATGCCTGTTTCAGGAACATTATCCATTTCTATAGCTCAAACGATCATGAAATATGAGTTTTCCCATCTCGGCAGTCATTTTGTACTTTTCCGCCATCCTGAACTGTTGAGGGTTGCCGACCATTTTCTGGAATCATTGTCCTAAACGATACCACCAAGGTTTTCAACTGAAATTGACAACTCCGGAACCACAATTTATGCATTTTGATTGCATTATAGCATGAATAGTTTGTCGTATATGATTTCACCAGTTTTTGGCAGCTATTTTGTCCGCCATATTGAATTGTTGATAACCATCTACATGAATCATTGTTCTACACGATGATAATCAGTGGGTGTCGGAATTACTATAATTTATTCATTCATTCGTATATTCAGCATAGATAGTTCGTTGAATATGACTCCACCAGTTTTTAGCAGCCATGTTGTCGGTCATTATGCCTTTCAGCTTTTTTTTTCTTGGCAATGGTGATTTTCGTAATCAGCAGGGTCGAATTTTCCCAAAATATGTGTTACCAAATTTGAGCATGATTTGCCGCTCGCATCACTTTGCAACATGTCTGTGCCTAGTCCATAAATTATCGTTTCTGGTACCAACCATTAGTATCATAATAAACAGTAACTCTAAATAAGTTCGCCATTTACCCCTGGGGGGGAAATGGTTATCTGGCGAATGGTACGTTTGTCAAAAATATGAATTATGTCGTAACATCCGTTTCCTGGATGTCATCAATCATAAAGGCGCTAGACCGGAATACTAGTACGTGTAGCTCTTCCAATTGCGAATACCTGATGTTAACATTTCGCCGCTCAATCATGAAACACAAGAGTGAGATGCATAGTTTAAAGACGGTGATCTTTACTATTCACACGGTGAGCTGTCGGTGCGGCGACATTGGAGCATATTAAATTATCGCATCGTAGACAAGAATAGCTGCAAAAACTCGGGAAAAACATTTGCGCATACGAGGAAAAGATGTCGAATACAATTTTGAACAAAGATCTCTGATAGCAGCTTGATGCTTGGGTGTTTTATTATTTTACTGCGTATTCGGGATGGATGTACGAGCTCGCTAGAGCACCGACTAATAAATCTATTTAGTATTACGTGCATAGATAATAACCCACATTCATTAATATTACGTGATATACGCAGGGACTGAAGAGGATATAAGGCAAGAACAACGCCTAATGCAGACACTGTATAACGTCACCCATTATGTCATTTATATAAATGTGGAACATTCACACTGGGTGCTGCATTGCAATTACATTGCGTTGTCTGTCTGGTCCATACAATTCACAGACTCGACTATGGCTGTATTGGGATAAACTACAGTGGTCACTATAACTTTCCTCTGAGAGTCAAACACAGGCGGCTGGACTAATGACTATTATCGATACCCATTATATCGATCATATGTACCCACGTTGGTTAGAATCCAAAACAGTATTTGCAAATTGGATGCACATTCCTACTGAGCCAAATAATTGAATCAGTACGATGCAAGATTCGAGCAGTCTTATTGTGTCTGCAATTTCAACAATTTTTCGAAATGTGCATCTATTTCTGTTTAATTTAGCCATTTGGAGTGGTGGGCGTGCTGCTGTCTGGCCAAGAGAATATTATCCTCCCGGTGGAACTATGCTGGGTAGAAGTTTTCGCTGGCTGGTGAGTCCCTCTCATACTTGTGTATGCACCGTGGAAGGAAACTGCTCTCTGTTGAATATCGTATTTGTAGACATGACGTTTGCTAACTGATATTCTACAGGGGTGACACTGCACTCGTGCTAATACCAAACACTATTCCACTCTGCTCTGCGTGGTCTCTCACATCTGGGAAATGACAATGGTTGATTAGCCTGCATGGTTGAACAACTTCGATGCCTAAATCTTCTTCTATGAACTATATATCAAAATTGTTCCGACGCGAAACCTCGGAGTGTTTCTCGATGAAATACTAAACTCTGAATTTCAGATAGAACCCATCACATAATAATTCTGACGTGTAACTGGACTCCTGATTTAATTATGCTTCCCAGTCGCGTGATATTTCTCGAATAGAAACGAACCTAACTCTACAATAACCGTCTAACGGAAATTCGGAAATAACGAGTGACATAAAGGGTGTTTGGGGGAAGTGGGGGATGATTGAAATCCTTGATTTAGCGTCGTCGCCTTCACATTGATACGTATCAGTTTTACATTCGATGTACACTGTTTGCGGCTTCAACGAGTCTTGTGGAATTCGAAAATGATGAATAGGGTGATGCAGTTATTTATGAGGCTGTAACAATAAAGGGATCGATGGAGTCTGATTATCATTGCCCTTATGAATAGAAAATAATTGGGAAGAAAGATGTTCCACTGATGGACAAATGAATAATTTACCAATAATTTATCAAACTCAACATTTATATTGCGCCATACGGACGAAAACGGAAACAGAGGTGAAGGAAGTTAATAATACTGTTGTGTTATGTTTCTAGAGGAGTATTATAGGATCAGCATATCGCAAAGGTATTTCCCATACATCGTGGGGATTACCTCAGTATATTGATCAAGTTGTAAATTCGCAGTTTCGGGAGCAGGTTGTGATTGGTTACAGCACTGCATTGTTATCATCTGAGTAATACATAAATAAATTACTATTACGGACAACATTGTTTCTTATACAGAACCGACGCCCAATTGCTGCACCCATATTAAAATCCGCCTGATTGAACATCATGGAAGATATCGAGAAACGGGGCGCGATGTATCATCTTTTGGATTAATCACTTTGGTCAAATTTATTCTATTCACATTTCTCCAATTCTTCTCATTAGTTTTCCGTGATAGGAACACTCTAATCCGGAGAACTTGGAACTTGATATTTCGTTGACCCGATTATGGCGTCGTTGAGTTGAATTCTAATATGCTAACCTAACACTGCGCCTGACAGTTACATTGCGCACCTCTCTGGGTATGTACTGAGGAGCGCCGTTTGTGTCGGAAAAGAGGGAACTACATTATTGTATTGCATATACAATTTTTCAATGATCACACAGAATTCAACCTCTGTTACTATACACGAGCATTTCATGATTGTTTCCAAAAAACGTTAAAATAATGTTTCCTAGTTGCTCGTTCCGCTCGAATTCGCCCACCTATGACCGATGATTTCTTGTCTGAGTTATAAATTCGGTCTATTTCGGAAGTATCCATAGCTAACTGAATCATCACGGTGTGCCTCAAAATACGTAGGCAGAAACAATGTTTTCTAACACACTTGTTATTGACAAACTTAGGACGTGCTATTTCTGCATCTTTTTATTTACCCAACCGTTTTCTGTATGGTCCCGTATATTTCCACGTCATTCAATCAATACACTCCACTTAGGGGAGTCCGGCTGCATAACAATGTCTTGTGGAACAAGTGGCAATGGTTCAACCATTCTACATTACCCAGAGTAGAGTGATTTGTAATTCAATGATTCTGTAAATGAAAATCACTACCAACCCTATATTCGAGTATGACGCATATATGTGTCTAAAACCTGATATTTGCTATAGATTCTAAAGCCTCCATATCCTGTTGTCTCTATATAGCCAACAATGCATAAACATTAATGTTTCCGGTAAGATCATTTGACGTTGTAGAATTGATACATTTGCCAACATGTCCCACCTCGTGTTCAATTGACAAAAGCGAATGGATAACTTGAACAGTTTCTTGTGTTATTTCCAACCTAATACGGTTTACAACTTTACATGATAATTATCAGTGTCTCATATCTCCTCGGGAACCTCACCCAAGAGCCAACATAAACCATCTGGAAGCTGATCAATTTGGATTGTTGTCCAAATCAATTTACCTTTACATGTCGGTGCTTCTGTGATGTTCAGAGGTAATTCTGACACATTACCATAATTGGATTGAAATAAAAATCCGTTAGGAATCTGGGTAAATCTGCGTTTTCAATATCAACACCTGTTCGTTTTCAGCAATCCTAATGTATGTGATTAGCCTAGCTACGTGAGCTGTCTGCAGAAAGACAGACCTCGATTATTATTCGGTGGCAGTGGCATTCTAGCAAAATAGCTTCCTGTACATGAGATATTAAGTAAAATTAAGCTTCTCCGCCGGAGGAATGAAAACGTATTCTATTCGATGTGGTGGCGAAGATATAACTGGAGGCGGCAGCCCTTGGTAGTGGATCTTTTGGGGAGGGGGATAATATATTTTCGAGATTATTAGCCTACGGTATAAGCATTCCACGATTTCGAATTCATTTCCGCTGTAGACCTGAACTATGCATTCATATACAAGTTATCATTATTGTATGATCAAGTGACTGAAAGGCGTGTTCTAAGAGTAAGAATCGAGTTTGAACTAGTTGGCCCTCCCATGTATATAACAACACTATGTTTCTTCGATATACCCCCTTCTCCTTCTATTCCTTTCTCTTAGTTGCTTCAAAATTCATAACCGGTACCGGATACTACTATAGTATTCCAGTAGACCAATGTGCATGCATCGCCAGAAGATGTATTCACTCGCACATCTCCAACAAACCGGGGTACCAGAGATGAACATCCTAAGCAAAGTAAGAAATGACACTATCGTCGAACAGGGTGTCAAAAGTCTGCATGGTTGAATAACTTGAGGCGTAAATATTAACCGACACAAATATCCCTTCTCCTTTAAACTATATACCAAAATTGGAACTTGAAATTCTAAACTCCGAAACCCAGATGGAACCCTTCAAATCTGATAAAATAATCAATTCTGACGAGTAACTAAACTCCTATTTCAATTTTGCTCTTAGTCGCGTGATATTCCTCAGGCAGAAACAAACCAGACTCTACGATACAATCTCACGAATATTCGGAAATAACGAGTGACATATAGGGTGTTTATATATCAAGTGTACTCCCTTGAGGGGAGTGGGAGATCAGTAAAATCCTTGATTTAGCGTCTTCGCTCTTATATCAATACGTATCAGTTTTATATTTGACGTAGGCCTATTCTGTTTGTGGCGTCAATGGGTCTGGTGGAATTAGAAGATGATAAATAACAGGATACAGTTATTCATGGGACTAGAACAATAGTATAATCAATGCAGTCTGATTTTTTTTTGCCGCTATGAATATACATTAATTGAATTTGGCGTTCAGTGCGTCATCGTGTTGAAAAGATGTTCCACTGATGAACAATCGAATAATTTACCGATAGATGATTAAACTCAACATTCATATTGTGCCATACGAAGAGTAAAAACAGTTGAGAAAGTGAATGAATTGTTTTGTCGTTCATTTTCAGAATCGCCGAGGCATTTCCTATACAACGTGAGTATTACCTCAGTCGTTAGATCGCGTTGTAAATTCGCGTTCCGGGAGCAGGTTGTGATTGGTTACGTTGATGCGTCGATATCATCCGAGTACTAGTCGAAATGAGAAGGCGAGTTATGGCCGGTGCTTATCAACGATCAGCACGGCCACGGTTGCTTGGTGAGCCTTCAGTGGCTCCCTGTACTCGTATCATTCACAATTATTAAATTAAATGAATAAATAACAGAGACAATATTGTATCCCATACACTACATCGATTGATCACTTCAGTCAAATTTTTATTCAAATAAAGTTTCTCTGATTCTCATTTGTTTCGTTTCCTTTGATTAGAAACTCTACTCCGGAGAACTTGGAACTCATTTGATACTCCGTAGGCCCGATTATGGCGTCGTTGAGATGAATCATAATGTGCTAACCTAGCACTGAATCATAATGTGCTTCATTACAACACGGCGACTGATAGTTACATTGCGCACCTGTCTGGGTATGTTTCATGAAACGCGGTTCGTACGAAAATTGATGGTAGGCCTACAAAATTATCGTATTCTTTCATGGGAGCATGACTGACAAAGGTGTAAACCTATGACGAGGTCCGTCGTTGGAAGAGAAAGGAGTTACAAGAGAGTGGTGAGAGACAGCTTGTTCATACTGTAGCAAAGAAGAAAACATCTTCGCAACAATACTGACTTAGAACGCCTAGGAACGGAGAGAAAAACAAATAGCACTCATGACACTGGAAATAATATTTGGCTGCTACTTGCCAGCACTTGCTAGACGTTACTATCAATAACTACAATAAAAAAAAGGAAAATGATTACTAAACACACAGAAGGCTCCTTCAACTTACTCCGATCAAAAATACATTGACAAAATTACGTTTCGAACTCTAGACTATTCTGCTGAAATATTTGGCAAAACTATGCACTTTCACCGAGTCTTCATATAGTTATCCCAATCCACCAAATATAGGCCTACTACCCCTAATAATTTATCCAAATATATATCTTTCTCCGATTGCACTGACACTAACAATACCTCTTTTTAAGTTTTCTCCAAAAATATGCCGATACACTTATATAGAACAAAATACTTCAAATTCAAGAATATACGATATTTATCATCTCTCTCTCATTCGTTCCTTCTCTGAGCCAGCAAAGTTAAAAGAGTCACACAACCGCTCTGAGTTCAGTTCGCAATCGATCTTTAATGTGTCAAGCTTTCTCCCTTTCCTAGACGCTAGCCCAGCTCTTATTCTGCTACTTTCTCCGCCCGTAGACTCGATCACCCTGCGTGTCGTATCCCTCCCAGGCCAGGCAGCAATCAACTGGCTGCTCGCCCCGCCCTGGTAGCGCTGGAAGGGAAATCAGATTGGCCGTGAACAAACAAACTATACCTAAATAATGCCAATATATAACAATGTCGCTGGCGCCTCTCCAACACTGAGAAGAAAAGTTATGCAAAATAATCAATCTAACAAAGTACCATGACCGGCTTGGGCTCGCCACCCAGAAACACACAAAAAAACAAGTTCAACTAAAATACGACATGCAACAATTACATACAAAACTGACCTACAACATAAATACAACACGTAGTCGACTAGGGAACCCATATACCACAACTCAATGGGGTTCTCGTAATTGCCTGCTAGGAATGGCTATTCTGGACCCATGCTATAACCAAGATTTTCCGACTTTAACCTCTGTTGACTTTGGACGACTTCTGACCTGACCCCAACAAGATAGAAAAAGTGAGTTGCCTACAAAAAGATGAACCACGATGAATATTCGGAGGCTTTGCCAGTCCTGCGCGAAAACTACCCGGAACAGAGATTTAGATATGAAGTTAAATCAGACTTTCCGCCGAAGGAATAGAAACTTGTTCCATTCGATGTGGTGTCGGAGATATAACTGAGGGCGAGTAGCCCTTGGTAGTGGTTCTTTGGTAAGATAAATGTATTTCCGCCGGTGTGAAATGATTTGCGATCAACTTGAACTATGCGTTTATATATAAGTTATCATTAGCCTTTCGCTGTGTATGATCTGAAGGTAAGAATCGAGTTTGACTTAGTTGACGTGGAACATGATCTCATTGTGGTCTCATTGTGCGGCATGCTCTCAATATAAGAAATGTTAGCGTCATCCGTCCAGGTGGGGTCGAGTTAACATATCTACGAGTGAGTGTCATACACTTTTCCACACACTCACATACATTATTCAAACTTATCAAAGAAAGCGTCGCAAAATTACAGCATTGTGTTTTCCCTCAGGAGTAGGTTCATACGGAAAGTTGTAGCTCTAGTACAGTGACAGACGTAAACCTTCACCGGAAACGGTTAGATTGGGGGTATTTGATAAATCGTGGGCGTTCCGTTGAGTGTCGAAAAAAATATCGAAACTCTACTTCATCACATGACGGCACCAAGACAGGTAGAGATCGCATTTGCGATTAGTATTCGATTTGCGGAACATGCCACGACGACACAGAATGTGTGTGGACTTGGTCGATGTCATCCAGAGAATTTCGTTTGATGGAAGTTATAGCTGACTGGGGTGACCCACTGAGATATGCTGAGTATCTGAGCTGAGGGTAAGCACTGATGAAGCTAACTACCCTGTCGTCTAGAGGATAAAGGCCCGGTCACACTGTAACGATTTTGTTATCGGATTGCTACACGATTTCTTGATTTTAGGCCGACTACCAAGGAATGCGGTAATGAGGTACATACAGGCTGATATAACACCTAAATACCTTTCTTTAGCCTGAATGCCCTCAGCCAGCTCCATTCTAATGTGACGTCATATCGAAAAACGGGAAAAAATCGGACGATATATCGGATAGCTCTCCGATAAATAGAAGCCTGGTGAATATCTCGAGTTGGGAATGAACGATTTCACATCGAATTGGTTACACACATAGCAAATCAGGTCCTCTATCATTGTCGCTGTGTATATCCGCCATAATGAAAAGAGAATGGCATTCGTGAGCCGAAAATCGGAAAAATCAGATCGGTGCACTATACGATATCGTTGCAGTGTGACCGGGGCTTTAACGTGCAGCTGCGCAAATAAATATTGTCATATACAAAAATCACAGGCTCTTTCAAAAAGATATATATGCAAGTAGTCATTGACTTCGAAGGTGAACAATTAACTTTCAACTTTCAACTGTGTGAACTAATTTGGTTCTACTTGTGACATCGTCACTCCTAACCTGTCAATGTGAGATAACACGATGTAAGTTGTAAAATATGCGCCTTCCGATCATGCACGTTTCTAAACAATGAGTTAGCACCTTCATTGGCCCACATCATCACACATGTGCATCCGCAGGCATGCACATAATTTCTCATTATTCCCTGATTCGCGGGTCAACTGTGGATGAATGATTACCTACTGCGCCTTCATCCCTGCTGGAATAGATACAAAGTTACATACAAACATACATACATACTTGAGAGGAGCATGAATCTCCGACAGCAGAGTCGGTCCAAGGCGACTTGCTTCCACAGGTTAATCGCTGGGCACTTACGTTCGGTGGGCTCAGCGCTGTCATCTTCCCCATGTGGTCAGTGAAGGTGAACTGTCTGCCTGTATGTCCTCCACTCGGAACGAGCATCACCGCTGGAACAAACTTAGCTGAACATGAGACTGAGAGGTAACGGGCACATGGCGACAAAAAGGAACGATGGAAGTTCAATAACTACGCCGGAGCGAAAATTTTACGGGAACCGTCTCGGCAGGCGCGAATTCTTTAATATCAGTGTGTTCTCTATTGAGAGACACAGACACACTCGACCCGGTCCGCTGCAAAAGACCTACCGAGACAAGTAGCTGAGATCTTCCACGCTGACAATAGAGAAGTATAGAAAGTGTTCGCGAACCTGTCACAGTGATCCATTGATCGGGGCCGGCAAAACGGAACCTAATTTGAACTACATTCATTATCCAGAGGGGATCTGCCAAAGAGGCAAACATATACATCGTGTTATTGTCTTCTGTGGGTGAGATAGGCCCCACTCATTTGTATGAAGAAACAATGTACTCTCCTTTTCTCTGCCAAGGATTACCGTATGGGGTTGTGGTCGATCAGAGAACCCGTCATAAGTTCCAAAAGTACGCTTTTGTCATACGACTTCACTATTCTACTTTGCTTCATTATAACCAACAATGAAGGTTAGTTAAAATACTGTGAAAGAGGATCAATCAATGAGAATCAATTTATTGAACATTTTATTCAACTTTTTGCAATAATAATTATTCATGAATTGATACCTTTCAGTGGCTCCTTAACGATCGTAAATATATGGGTATATAGTCCTGCCAACATAACATAACATAAGTTGAGAGTAACATTACAGTATTGTATAACATTACATCCCATCATTGAACTATTACCTAATCATTATTATGATGGGTTGTTAAACTCTCAATTCAATTTGCAATGTTCGTACACAAAAGAAGCTTACTCACACATTGTTTTTTGTTGCAACAGTATGTCGCTGGTATAATCAAATGGGACACCGAGATACATATGTTTATATATTCGCATAAATGTCATAGAGTACCAGGTAACACATCACATTCCCCCGATTTTTTTAACATTGTCGTTGTAACACTCCTTATTACACAACGTATCCCAGAGTATAACCATTCTCCATCAAGCGTATATATTTGTAATATATTTCTCATTCAAGGGGAGGTTTCAAGATAATTTGACGTTGTTCAAAATAAGAGAAGTGTGTTCATCCCGCTGATTGAAAACCAGATGACGAAACAAAGCCGACATTGAACTTACTAAGTACTAACGATACTGACGACAGTTATGTTCGACTATAGATCAATCTCAATGAAATGAACATATATAATTTGTATTGACGTATGCCTGAAAAATTCAGCAACGATAACAATTGTGCGATTTTCCCAATTTAACGAATGTAGCTAGTCCAGCTAGTCCAGCTAGTAAGAAGGTGCATTAGACTTGCGCATGACATTGTTCAGTATTTTGTGAGGTGTAATTGTCGGAGAATGCGTACCCCTGCGAACCCGGCTGAGCACAAACAGAATGTGTTAAACATCCAATAAAATAACAATCTGTTCGTATCCTAATTCTTGGAAGATCAATACTACGAATATATCAGCTAGCTGGTGAAGTTCGTTGGTCTCATCGTACGATACCTAGCAAATACCTTGCCATAACAATGGATGGAGTACGGTAGTTACGAATAAGCAAGAACCTTCGTCGCCCATTATAGACTTACATCAGTGTATGACCAAGGCGGCGTGTTGACAGTGTTCACCACGAATGAAACATAACATGTGCGAGGGAATGCATGAAAGCAATCCTAAAGCGGGAAAGCTGCATATCTCTCCACCACATAAGGAGTATGCCACCAAAAGTCAGTCAATCTAATGCAAACTGCTTATAATCCAATGTACGTCGAACACATTGTACGTTTGCATATTGTGGGACATCCCAACACATAAGGATTTGGCCGTGTGGTACAACATTATCATGGATTCAGGCCAGCTGGAACTAATTATCGACAACATTAGCATGAATTCAGGCGAGCTGCAACTATTCATTGACAACATCAGCATGGATTCAGGCGAGCTGCAACTAATCACTAACATGATCAGCTCAAATTACCGAGCCTAGAATTATTCTTGGCTCTTTTCATACTCATTCGCATAACTAACAGTCTGTTACATGATATGATCATATTAGGCCGTAAATAATGCTGAAGAACATTACACAATACATGTATAACGCCTACGAAAACGGAACTTACCAAAAATAAACCAAACCATGGTCCCTTGAACGTAGAACAATAGAAATAAATAAAATGATAAATAAAACGAGATAAAACATAATAAAATATAATGGAGTTACCATATGTTGTCATCTGGCTCCGATCCATTCTGATGTGCCTATGCTGCGAATAGACTAATCTCATTTCGGGCTACCCTATTTGCCTAAAGTTGTTTCTCGAAACTAAGGAAACATGGATGTTACTGTCTTTGTCACTGTTAAAATATCGATCCCTTAATACGGATGCGTATGCGGAATGGATTAAAATTCCCATTTTTGCGAATATCCATTTGACGCATGGGTAC
>JAUOBX010630066.1:0-15338 GCA_032360705.1 Eupentacta quinquesemita | reverse complement strand
GTTAACATTTCACTTTCTTCGTGGAATTAGTAGTTCATTGAAATACTTACACACCAGACAGATCGTCAGTTGATGACAACAGTAATTTCACAAACTGAATATAATGTTCCCAGCTGTTTCAACAGTATAGACATAGATCATTTTCGTAGTTATCGATTATTACAACACCCTTATCTAGTCTCGCGTTTTAATGGGTTAGGTTCGTATCAGATCAATGTTTGAAACATCATTAGGTAGTCGTAACTTATTTATTAACACTTCCTCCATTTTGAAAACACAATGAGGAGAACATGTTGAGAATATGAAGTATTTGTTCTATAATAGTAATTAGAACAATTGTTACTCATTTTTATTCATTAGCTTATCCATTTACACTGAGTACACTGAAACAGTCCAACCAGTATATCATCGACAATGTTAATCTGTTAATGATTCGTCAACAAACCCAGAAGGAAACGAGCGTAACTTATCTTTTTCGATATAGCTAAAACATATCCAGGTGAAATTTCAGTCACATACACCTGCTGCTGATTGAATATTTATTTCATGATTGGGTGCTCCGGGTCACGGTATGCCGTGAGCATGCACAATCGGCCAGTATACATTCGCGTATTGCTAATGAACCACAACGCGGCCATATATCAGGGTTCGTGAGATTGGTGGGGATATGAACAGTCATGGGGGTGATAAATGTCACTGCGCTTACTGCGCTACTATGACTGTGGTGCGTCTTCTTTGATGAGTTGCCCCTCTAAACGCACGTACCAATCCAGCGCTACAGTTGTCGGGAAACTGGGGCTCGTGGGTGGTCAGACGTATTCGTCAGAAAATATCAAGACCATAATTCCTGCAACGCGGGATGAATGTGATCGTTATTATCGTCCTTACTCCTGAATTGACGGGAACAGCACAATATATTCAAGTTGGCTACGAAGTAGCCTGCAAGAGCTTTTCAAAGATTTCCAAAATATTACAAATTGTCGATATCCAAAATTTCAGTCATTTTCATTGTTTTTTCAAGTTGTGCATATTTGCATATTCCATCAGAATCACTGCTAAAATTCAAATTGTGCCTTGCAAAAAAATACATAAGGTATTTTTGTGTATAATCCTATTTCTGGTGGTTATAATCATGTTGCCCTGAGTGAATCAGGGCAGAAGTATAGTTATGGAGTATCAAGGGTCCAGGAAAAGAGAGATGAGACAATTTCATTGTTTTTTTCAGGCATGTTATTTTATTGAACATTTACTACTGACAAGATGTATCACTACATATCTGCTTAAAACAGGTAAAAACATTTAGGGAATAATGAATACAATAATGAGAGAGGACAAGTCAAGGCGATGTAATAGGAGGACCCTGCTAAAAAGTTGCTATGAAGGTTCAATCAAAGGTAAACAACTCACACCCTGAATGATTGTTCTGACTTGTGCATACGAATCCTGCTACTGGGGATAAAAACAACAGACCCTTGTAGGTGTATCTCCTCAGGAAAAATATATGATCTGCAACAGGCCTAGTTGCGATAAGCATGAAGGGTGAAATTGGACAACCCTCGAAGTAACACACTGGTATGTAATTGTTGTGCCTTGTGCATACAACTGATATGTGGTTATGGGTGTTGAAATGAAAAGACCCTCGTAGGTGATCGCCCCATGGTGAAATATATGGTCTACAACAACTACAGCTGTAACCATCATGAAGGGTAAAATTATAAGTCTCTCATAGCTTTGTGACTGGTATGAAAAATCATTGTTGAGACTTGTGCATACTATCTGTATGGAGCTATGAGAGTTGAAATGGAAAGACCCTCGTAGGTCATATCCTCCTGGTTAAGATGATTTGCAACCATCATGAAGGGTAAAATTTAATGTCTCTCATAGCTATGGGACTGGTATGGATGAATATTTTGTGACTAGTGAATAAAATCCCCATGAAGGTCAAAATTGAAAGACCCTCGTAGGTCATAGCCTCCTGGTAAAATATACGATCCGCAACTATTATAAAGAGTAAAATTAAAAGTCTCTCATAGCTATGTGACCGTTATGAAGGTATATTGTTGTGACTTGTGCATATAATCATTATGAAAGTCAGAACGAAAAGATCCTGGTAGGTCATGGCCTCGTGGTAAAATATATATTGTGCAAAAATTATGAAGGGTGGAATCAAAAGTCACTCATAGCTATGTGACTGTTATGCAGAAATACAATCTATATGAAGCTTCGGTGGTTGGAATGAGGGAACGGAAGACACATCATTGATCATGTGGATCAATCTAATCGAATAAATGTGATCCAATTTCCATACTCCATGGCAAGTATTGCATTATCAAGTAGAGGAGCCGTGCCCTGAGCAATAATTTTGCTATGATTCAACTTTTTTATTCCATTTTTTATCTTGCAATGTTTTTGACACACAATGTAATATGAAAGGACTCCTCCCATGGGGGTCATTCGATGTTACATCCATGATGGTGTGACCTATATAACTGTGTCCAGGGAACAGCCACTCTCCGTGCAAATTTTTTATCCCATAAGGGTTATTCAATTCTATCCACCATAATTCACAGCAGAGAACACTATTAGATGTCGAACAACCATCCTCAATGCGATACGATCCATAACAGTGACGCTTATGTTGAACACCGTACAGAATTATCAGAGTCAGTTTATTCCATCCTCCACAGCAGTGTAGCCCATCACACAGCACACTTGTTGTTGATTCGGCGCTACATAGATTAACTAGTTATTATTGTTATCATGCCTCGGAATGACCCCCAAATGGCCTTCCATCCAAAATTCCTGAACAACCCGTAGGTAGCACCAGTCAATCATCATACTGACCAACTTTCGTAATGATCCAACCCGAACTGTGGGAGGAGTAGGCTTTTCCAGTTGTCCACATAATAGCTCATTATGCCCCTTTAATGACCTTTGACCTTTGGTCAATGATGTGCCATCATTCAATGAACATTGCCTCCAAGTTTGGTCAACATCCTTCACAAAACGAACATTTGGCAGCCAAAAAAGCGGAAGTATACAGACTGGATAGATGGATAGAGTGACGCTCCCATTACAATAGCTCAACCAGCATAGCTGGTTTGAGCTAAAAAATCTTAATTGGGCTAATTGGCATATTTCTGAAAATCTTATCAGTTCATCTACCTGTCATCCTGCTCCTATAGGCTAAGTCAAACTACATCTTCGTAGCTCATATGGTTATTGCGTAATCTTGCTAACAAGCTTGAGTATTAATAAACCACACAAAATTGGCTCATTACCCGACCTGATTGAGGTCTATACTATAGTGCCCAAAAATCTAATCAGATCGTGTAGAGACCCAACCACGGGGCTACAAACGAAATTTTGTCGCAATCCGATTCGAGGAAGATCCTGCTCAGGAGAAAGTGTGACACACACACACCCAACATAGTGATTGCTAAGTCTCTTCCTGAACTTCAATTGAGACAAAAATTGGTTGTCTGAAATCCACTCTTTTTTCTGTAATTGCTTGTATCAAAATGTG
The DNA here is from genome assembly GCA_032360705.1 of Eupentacta quinquesemita. Taxonomy (NCBI): domain Eukaryota; kingdom Metazoa; phylum Echinodermata; class Holothuroidea; order Dendrochirotida; family Sclerodactylidae; genus Eupentacta; species Eupentacta quinquesemita. The sequence goes on along the minus strand of JAUOBX010630066.1, from coordinate 11,812 downwards.
CATAGAGTACAGTAATGTCAGCTGCAATTTTTGAATCAATAGTTTGTCAAACCTGTCTAGGTACACTTACAGTAGCCTAATGTACCCTAGTTTTCCTTGCGCTGCTCCCACAAAATGTGAAATTCCACCTTTTGATTTCTGGAGAGTAATAGACAGTAAGAAGTCATTGGAATTTCACAGGTATATATTATTATTTTTCAACAATTAGAAGAGTATGCAGAATGAATGTGAGTGTTCTGTGTTGCCATTAGATCAGTCACAGATAGAATTGCTGCTCTGATTGATCGAACACCTATTCTGCCATTTTGTGTGAGAGTCTCCATTGATGAAAAATCTGGCAAGAGGCCTTGTTATTTTTGGGGGATATAAGGTTGAAATGAAAACAATATCATGTTGGATATTTAAGTACAGGTGTATGGCAACCTCGGACGACTGTACAAATTCAGCCCTGGTTGGGGTATAGAGGATCATTCGACTTTATCCACAATAACAGTTGAGTTTTGAAAACTGTGTGAAATTTTCTATATGAAGTTCATTTTATTCCAGACTCCAGTGAAGCCGAAGGAGGTATTTTCTGTGTGGAATTTGGCATAGTATGAGCTTCGGCTATCCAGGCCTGGTCAAGTTATCGTGTTCGAAGCTTCACATAATACAATCGCGTACCAGTGCAGAGCGCCAAACTAGGACACACCCTTAGGAAACGAGGACTTTGTGTACCATCAACTGTCCCTGCTTTACGGGATCCACAAACCCACGCATATACACCTGCATACCATATCACAAGATGGATTCCTTGACTTGAACCAATGGTTCAGGAGCTACAACCACAAAAGCGGAATTCCCAACAGTGAGATGATCTATACATTACAAACATAAATGCTTACATGTCTATTAACGTTCAGCACCTGGTAGAACATCTATTCTATACACAGTGATGACTCAGTCCAATCCCACCACTGCACCGAGCTTCTGAAGGTCATGTAGTGTTTGTCTCATTCCAAGCAGTACCTAAAATGTGACACAAGCCAAGTCACCACTGGCTTTCCTGTCCAATTTCTTGGCCATCCTGTCCTTCTGTGCTCAAATCACATTCAGTCGATGTGCCTTCCCCTGTGTCATCCACATTGCCATCATGTACTCAAAACTCTCAGCGCCATCATCATCATCACCACCTTCTCCCTCATCGCCACCATCTTCTTCACCCCCATCAGTATAACCTTCATCACTATCTTCCTCACCGTCCCCATCCATTGGAGCAGGTATTCTTTCTACAGATGTGCTCACTCTTAATTAAAGTCACATGCTCTTCCATCTCCTCGTTCTTGTCCACACTGACGATATTCCTCCCTTCCAGCAACCCTGCTACCATTCCCGTACCTGAAATTTGAATGAGTTGAACTTTGCTTAGATCGAATACTACTTTTGTGATAATAAGAGAAAATAAACATGAGCACCAATGATGCAGAGGCTCTCCTTAGTTCCTTCACATCCCACTGATGAAATTTTCGGTTTGTACACTCTCTTGATCATTCACTTCTTTGAGGCTTTGCTGTACGCCAGCCTATAGCGGAATTGTGTCTCTTCTTGGACACAGCCTGATGCCTCCCCGTGTTTGCATTGTGGTCAATTATGGCCAACTGTGTCCTTGACCACATCTGAGGCATGTCAAAGTGGAGTCATTTCGGGCAGTATTTCAACATAGCCCCATGGAATACTTCCAGTTGTCCCGTGTGACATGACTTGTTCAACATTCTCACATGAGTGAGAAGTCTCCTGTTGAACAATACCTCATTCAGGGCGGCATGTGCCGGGGAATCTGCCACAAGCCCTGCCTTGGCTCTCTCCTCATCATCTGTCAAGGGAGGATGGGCACACCACCTGAAGTTCTCACCCACTACCCACTCATGGAAATTGGTCAATGGTGATGTGTTAGGTGGGTGAAGTCCACTTTTCTGCAAGCAGATCTGGATCTCCTCTGCAACTCTGTGCAGACAACCAAATGTGGTTGGATATGGCCTAGGCCTGTAGCCAGGGCATTAGATCTGCACATTCCCTGTAGCCAGGGCATTATATCTGCACATTCTTGACTCCTGCACTTTGCAATCACTTACTTCTTCACACTTTTGGCAAGATGTCAAACTGGTGGTCCACATCCCCATGGTCTTGCTTCATGACTGCTCTAATGCCTGTGTGCCTGTCAGTTGCCATCACATTGACCTTCACTTTCTTACTCTTAAGCTCCTCCATGCAACGCTTGAAGCCAAGTTTCTCCATGGCTACGGAGCTGGTTGTCTCAGTGACCTGAACCACTTTGGAGGTCACAATACTTGATGTTGCAGTATCCATCATGGAGTATGTACTAAATTTCGCACTATATCCTGGAGAGTCGCATCTCCCGTCACCATCAAATTTAGTAAATATGCTGTTGAGAAAGAACTTTTCATACATTACATACCTCAGTGGTTCTCATTTGCAGGGTTCGCATCTGTGCAGTGATGGCACATGATAGCGGTGTACCTTCTATAATTAGCATTCTCCAACCTACGAACAGCTCCAGACTCACAAACAGTTGATTATACAGATGTTGAAAAGCGGAATGCCTGAAAACAAGCAAATAGACAAGAACTAGTGTGTATTTGAATCTAAAGAAGGATCACGTCCGCTCTCTTTCTTGAAGTTACTCACCATAATCGGATTGTACAAACAGGGGGGCAAGTATAGGAATCTTAAATGCATGGACACTACATGGTGACGTAACGTTTAGTCAGCATTCAAACCACTTCAGTGATCCTGTAACCTTATGTACACTGAACATGTACACCGGAACATGTAGTGATTTCCATGTCAATCTATCCATATTGAGGAATTCAGGGTAATTTGGGCGAATCAGCAAATTTTAACAAAATGGACAAACGAATGTTCACAACCTGTCCCAAAAGATCGAACAAGTAGGAACCAGTCCCGAAAGCGCAACATATTCCAATGCATACAGTCAATGCATCGTGAAAAAAGTATCAAAATCAACTTCGACCTCTTGTATCTTGAACACCGGATGTCCGATTGAAGTGGGAGTTGTTCCGTCCCGTCCCGAAATTGACAGTTACTATTTTAACACACATACCAAGCATGAACTCGATCCATCCAAGTGGGGTTGAGTTATCGTGTTAACAAGCTGAAATTTGTCGAAATATCGACTTTTCACAATTTCCTATTTTTTTGCCCAAAAATGACCCCTGATCCTCACCAAAATCAATAGGGTTCATGTACTCCCCATAACAAAGCTTCATACCACATTAGAGCCAGATCGGACCGAGCATTCTGGACTTATGCTGTTAACAAGATATTCCGAACTTTGACCTCAGTTGACCTCATATGACCTCTGACCTGACCCAAAATCGATAGGGTTCATGTACTCCTCATGAGGAACACACATACCTAGTATGAACTCGATCCATCCAAGTGGAGTTGAGTTATGATGTTAACAAGCCAAGCGTCACATACACACACAAACACACACACACGCACACACACACATACTGACATGACTGCATAGATTCCTTTGACTTCGTCAAGGAATCAAAAACATGAGCACCCGTAAGATGTTAGAGCATCATTATGACCGAAACTCAGTACAGTGCACCAACATTTGTACGAGGAGAAGCATTTTGCATGATTTCACAGTGAGATTCCACCTAATGGGCCCCAGGGCCCACACCGGGCCTTGGACCTGAAATTCCTGAACACCCCGAAGGTAGGGCTATTGGACCATCACTTTGACCAAACATCAGCACTGTCCACCGAAGTTTGCAGGAGAAGAAGCATTTTGCATTTTGTTGACATAATGGGCCCCAGGGCCCACATCGAGCCTTGGACCTAAAATTCCTGAACACCCCTGATGGCCCATAACTTAGTCATCATTGTGACCAAGTTTCATTATGATCCATCAAAGGCTGCAGGAGGAGAAGCAATTTGAATCAATTGTGGACAGATAGATAGATAGATAGATAGATACATAGATAGATAACCAGGCCTCATTACATTAGCTCACTCAGCCATATGGCTGAAGTGAGCTAAAAATGAACAGTTCCAATTTCCTTCGCTCTGTAACTCCTGAACTGAGCACATTGTTTAGTACTTGCTTTTTAAGGCTAAATGACCTCTGGTGACCCCAAATGTACATTTAAATTTGTCAGGACTAAAAGCAGTATATACCCACCAACTTTCGTGCAAATCGGTCAAACTTCCAAAAAATGCTTATGTTGTGGTAATCAGATTGATTAATTACCACTTTAAACACACTAAATGACCTTCAGTGACCTGGACTGTGCTGGTACATGTATTGGGGGTGCAAATAGATCGTATCCACCAAGTTTCATGACAATCAGAAGAACTTCACAAAATCCACCACAGTTTTACAATTAGCTGATTTGGTTAATTAGGCTAACTAATATGCAAATTAGTCACTCAAATTGACTTTCAGTGACTTCAACTTCATTGAATAAATGAATTGGGACTAATAGTAGGTCCTATTTACCAAGTTTCAGCATATCCGTCTCAAAACCAGTCTCTTCCAAAATCAGTCTCTTTGTTCGAGACAAAACCGGGCCCTGGGCCAAAAATTCCTAAACACCCCTGATTGCCCTCTACCCACAGACTATTTTGTGTACCATTAAGGAGGAGAAGCATTCCAAGCACCAACACATTTAATGAAATGGGCACTTGGGCCCAAGTGGGACCTTCGACCAAAAATTGCTGAACACCCTGAAGGTACAGCTGTTAGACCATTTTAATGAATGAACATCAGCACTATGCACCAAAATTAGTAGGAGGAGCCACCTTTTGCATGATTCAACATAATGGGCCCCAGGGCCCAAACCGGACCTTTCGCTCAAAATTGGTGAACACCCCCCAATCGCCCTCTACACAAGGACTATTACATGTACCATTGAAGTAGGAGAAGAAGCATTTCAAGAACCATTGTGTGAAATTTCATGGAAAGGGCCCTAGGGCCCAAGTGGGACTAAAAATCCCTGAACACCCCGAAGGTACGGCTGTCAGACCATTATTATGTTTAAACATCAGGACTGTGCACCAAAATTTGTAGAAGCATTTTGCAATATTTCACATAATGGGCCACAGGGCCCACACCGGGCCTTGGGCCCAAAATTACCGAACACCCCAGATGGCCCATGACTTGGTCAACATTGTGACCAAGTTTCATCATGATCCATCAGAGGATGTATGAGTAGTAGCGATTTGAACAATTGTTGACAGATAGATACATGCATGATCAAATTGCTCACTCAGCCATATGGCTGGGGTCAGCTAAAAACACATACCTCATATGTTCCAGTTCGCCAGGACGCCTTTTGTTGAACAGCAACAGTTTGGCTAGGACCGTGCTCTGCACTCTCTCATACAACTCGTCGTTGAACTCGACATCAATTTCGGAGCAGAGATCGTCCAGTTCCCCATCCAAGAAGGCCGACAGGTCGTGAATATCCTGGATGGTGGGGAGGCTTGTGGCTTGAAGAAATTTCTTTCGATGAAGAATTGCCAGTGCTGGACTGGAAATCTGGGTCGACCAGTCCATCTCGACCAACTGGAGAAAGGCCTTGGCCGTCTCTGCATCCTCCTTGCTACTGGGGTTGGCACGGTTCTTGATGGCAGAGTTCAGCTTCCTTCTGGCCAGCCTTTTAAGATTGTGCCCAATCTTCAAGGCCAGGGAAGGGTGCTTCACACCTTCTAGGTCCTCCAGATCGCCTGTTTCCCCGGCAAGAGTCTGAGTTGCGGCAACAACATTATCGAACTCCTCCGGGATTATGAACCCACTGAGGGAACTTATGTCAGGGTTCAAAAGGCGAAGCTGCTGCAGCAGTCGGGCACATTCCCGCATCTTTTGGGACACATGGTGGTTTCTTTTCACCCGGTCCATGCCTGCTGCCTGATAGCAGCAGTCTTCACCCAGGTTCATGATAAGGCTGTCAGTCTTAGCGATTCTGGTGAAACTATCCCGTCGCATGGTCTGGAACACGTCTTGCACCAGACGGAGACCTTTTGGGTAGATGTCGAGCAACATTTCACTCGACATCTTCAGGTCCTTGGCACTGCACCCTGGCATACCTTCTTCCGTAATGCAGTGATAGTGGGAATGCCGCCACAAATCACTGATTAGGAAATACCCTAAACAGGAGGGGCAGGGTCCATATTCCGAAGCTTTATGGGGCTCTTTGGGGACACGGGCTACGACAAGCAGGCCTTTGTTTGCGGCCGCCACCTTTTTGTTGTGCACAAAGTTGCCGTTGTATTTGAGCAGCTCCAATTTGATCCGGCGAGCCTTCGAGCCTACCTTTTCGGCAAGGATCCTCGCAACCTCCTGTTCGTCAGCGTGTGCATGGCAATAATGCTTGCCTATGTTGGTGCGCAATTTGCAACAGAACAGACAAGCATTTCTCCTTGACCCATCATCCATAATTTGGATCTGATCAGTCTCTGAAAAAGAAAGAGAAAAAAACTAATCAATGACCATTAAATATGTAGAAGTAGTATTTCACTTTTTTTGGTGGGGGGATTATTCAACTGATTGCTGATAACACCCAGGCCTCCAAATTTGTGACTGTGAATCCCTAGTCTTGCCCACTTCGCAATCAGTGGCTTGTTATCGTGTTACAGTATGGATTTGGGTGACCTCAATTTACAGTAAACTGCACTGATTGTGTTGCATTATAGGAAAAAATGCATAACGTTTGATATGGAGGAAAGTCAATAGTGTCAGATGTAAACAAGAATGCAACACTGTATAGTGATTACTCGCCTTACTTATAACATTTTAACAACACAAGGAAGCAAATTGTGCACCATAATCCACCTTTTATCAATCATTTGAAGGATGGGAGGCACCTGTAAATCAAAACATTGTAATATCTTCCCTTTTGGGAACACTTCGCTTCTATACTCTACAATCCTAACCCTAAGGAGCTATCCTGTTAACATGGCCAGCTCTAGAACAGAATAGAAATAGAATAGAAACGATAAGTATTAAATAATCTATATGGCCAACCCAATACTAAGGATGAAATCGGTCGAGTCACTGCAAATATTTCATTCACTACTAGTCATGTTTACAAGGACGTTGACCTCTGTTGATCAAGATGACCTTGGACCAGAAATTGTGTATTCATGTGGCCAAACTATGATGATGGTGATGATCGTTCATGCTCCAGTTTGGATAATAATCTATTATGGGGAACAACATCGAAGGCTTTGCTGAAATCCATAACAGCTAAGTCAACCTGCAATTTGTTATTCAACGAGGAGGCAAGGTCTTGCACAGTAAGAATCAGTTGGGACTCGGTTGAGTGTTTGGACCTGAACCCATGTTGACTATCAGTTAATATTGAGCGAGAATTTAAATGTTGCATGATACTTGAATGAATAATATGCCTAAGGACCTTGGAACAAACACAAGTGAGTGACAGGGCGATAACTCTCGGCAATGGCCCTATCCCCTTTCTTAAATATTGGAGAGATATTGGCTTGGAGCCAAGTTTCAGGAAGAATGCCAGTATCCAGAGATTTTTGAAAAATCAAAGTGAGAGGTGGAGCGAGCTCTACGGCAGCAACTTTGAGGACACATGGAGGTATGCCATCTGGGCCTGTTGCTTTATTGGAATCAAGGCCCATGAGCAGTTTTTCAACACCCTTAGAGGAGAAAACTATAACAGGCATAATATTTCCCTCCAACGCAATGGAAGTGACACCTTTTTCAACAGTGATCATGATCATCTGATTTAATCTCCCAGGAGGAGGGTAATTTAACATATTCTCACAAATTGGCCCAAATCAACCATTAGATGACAATGGACCTTCAAATCCTTAAAGGAAAAGGAAACCCAGAAATGAATCGCCCCAGACCTTAAATGGGATGAAAATGTGATACTGTATTAGTGGGAAAAACAGGAAAACATGCCACGAAAAGGTTTTGCACCATTTTCCCGAGCATTTCGAATGTTGAATTATAATTTGACTGGGCGCTGCCATTTCTGAATTCTTTGGACTAGTGGCGCTTCAAAAATGATGTCACTCGACCACCAGCCATGATACATGAACATTTGTGACATGCTCCAGCAGATCGGGTATTATGTCGACCCATACAAAATTGAGATATCGGCCTCATTGGGTTTTTGTTCTTCAGGGATATCCAGAATGTCTTCTTTCACTACATATTCTCAGTTTTTCTGTTTGACACTCCCTTCTGGACTTCTACGCAATTTAAAAAGGGAATATTGTTCCCTGCTATCACAAAATTGTTCAAAAATGACTAAAAAATGACTCTCCGGATAAATTCATTACTTGAAAACGGAAAGAGATATGCGTTCCATTTTTTTATGAACGTTCAGGCCTTCAATATCTGCCGTAATGTGTTTCCAATACTGTATACTATCTGCTGATAATTCGCTAGCTTCAACCAAGTATGCGACTTCCAACCAGTTGGCGGAATATCAAAATTTTGATTTGAAACCTGCCTCATTAATCGGCTATCGTGACCCCTACTGGTCTGAATTGTCCAGAGAAAATGAGTTGAAGGTAAAATGAGGTCATTTACACACAGTGACTGCAGGTAGGGTAGAAGGAAACATATTTTAGGCCCTTAGAAACATTGTGTTAATTTGCTCAAACTTAGCCTAACACATGGACCACCCACACTGTAGGTTAGGCTACTGTTGAACATCTCTCTGTGTGACAACAAATGACCTGCTTCAAGCACTTTTGTGTAGTGGCTGAGTGACGTCACCGCCAAGGCGGCCTCCACAAAAATTGTCCACAAATGTCCAGGTACCTCTTGCTGGCAAATATGCCTACCAACAGGCAAAATGACTTAACATCCCATACAGAATACATATTACTCTGTCGAATGAACTGGAAAAGAGAGCATTTTTAGTCCTTGGGTTTCCCTTTCCTTTAACACCTCGTAATGTGCAATTGATCAATTAATTTTTTGCCCAAATTTGGTCCACATTCATCACAGAATGACTATTTCAGGGCTCATAACACTTGCTTTACCATTGTTTCACCAAATATTATTGTTTCAACCTATAGATGACCTTTGACATTAAAAATCTGTGAACACCTTTTAGGGACCACTACCTAAGGATCCTTTTTACCTAATTTCAAGAGCATGTATTGTTTTGTTTTTCGTAGGAGGAGTAGCGATTTGCAGTTTTACACATAACAGCTGATCATGCTCCTTTAATGACCTATGACCTTCACAAGGTCGAAGATGTCCCTTAGGTCAATAAACATTGTGTCCAAGTTTGGCGAAGATTGGTCAAAGGGTGATGGATGGATGGATGGATGAATAGAGTGACAGTCCCATCACAAGAGCTCAACCAGAATAGCTGGTTTGAGCTAATGGCATCATATAATAAGTCTGACTGATATATGCAAATTAATCACACAGATTGACCTTCAGCGATCTCTGACCAATTGAATAAAGTGATCAGGACTGATAATAGGCCCTATTCACCAAATGTTGTGAAAATCCAATAAAGTTTAAAAATGCATTATTCATGCTAATCATGCTTCCTCCCCTCACCATCCTCCTCTCTTCAACATCTCCACACTTCACCATCCCGTCACTCCACCGTCCTCTTCTCTTCACTGACCCCTCCGTTCACCATCCCCATCCTTTCACCGTCCCCCACCCTCACCATCCCCTCACTTCACCATCCCCATCCCATCATCAACCCTCTCCCCTCATCAACCCCCTCTCCTCACCACCCCCTTACTCCTGTATCCCCCTCCCTTCACCATCCCCTCACTCTTCCGTCCCTCTCCCTTCACTATCCCCCTCCGTTCACCATCCCTTTACCTCCCCCCACCCTCATCATCCCCCTCCACTCATCACCCCCTCACCATCCCCTCACTTTACCCTCCCCTTACTCCTCCACCCCCCTCCCCTCACCACCCCCCACTTTACCCTACCTCTCTCTTCACCACCCCTCCCCTCTCCACCATTTCTCTCCCTTAACCATCCTCCTCCCTCCACCATCCCCTCCCTTCACCATTCCCTCCCTTCACCGTCCCATCCCCTCACCACCCTCCTCTCCTCATCATCCTCTTCCCGGATTGCCCTAGGCTAGCAGGCAGGTTCGAGCAACTTCTGACAGGCGCTAGTTTCCCCCAAAAAATGCGCCCGTACACAGCGAACCCGAGTCTTTGCAGGCGCAATCGAAGTAATATCGGGAGCAAATTGCGCCCGTGCGCCTGCTTATTTTGAACCCTGTATGCGGCAGGCAGCACCAGTTGATAATTGCTGCCCTCAATCCTGCAGGCTTCAAGCAAAACTATCAATTCTAACTGATTCACACAAAACCTGGTGGACTGTGTTTCTTCCTCTTCAATATGTTGCGAAGACGCATCATAGGCCTAGGCTAAGGTATAATTTGTTAATTGTACCATCAGTCCTAGGATTAGGCATCACTGAATCGAGTAAGAAGAGGGCTCAAATGTATAATGGGTGGCGGGTCTCTGTCAATTCCGATTGCCATAGGCTAGCAGGCAGGTTCGGGCAACTTCTGACGGGTGCTAGTTTCCCCAAAACCCTCTTGGCTGAAATGTATAATGGGTGGTGGGTCTCTGTCCCTAAAGGCCAAAGTGCTAAACCCTGACTAGGCCTAACCCTGAACCTTAGGCTTAAGAAAAGTATTCCCTGAGTGAATTTCATTTTGAGGAATGAAAAAATAATTCATATATTTAAATTGTTGACTGAAGTTTGCACAGTGTGTCAGCAGGAAGGGGACGCCACCTAATAATTATTCACTTGAGCCAATAACCTGAGTAAAGTACACAATTACCAGTACCACTGTGATGTGACCCATCACCCATTCCAGTCTCCATTTCCCAATATTTGACAAGATGACCTAACGTTATGACTCTTTCATAGGTTTACGTGTGTCACAGTTGCTTAGGCTAATCTCTGATATTTACTGGGTACGGAAGTGATGAATGAAAACAACTTACTGAGGTTTGGTCAGAATGAAACAGTTGGAGCTAGAGTAAACGTCTGCATTCCCATCTGTCTTCGCAGGTACCACGTCGATCCCCTCAAGTTTGATGCAACCAGAAGGCATTATGTTTTGGTTTGGCCTCTCGTTGTTTTTCTTAAAATTACCAGGCACCAAAACAAGACCCCACAATTTTATTTCCAGATAGTACAGATACAGAGGCTCTTCTATCACAGACCATGAAACTGTACGAAAGTTGAACCTCATCCCCAATTTGATTCATAAACCATAGGCTGAAAACCTATTTTTCATGGAGTATTTTTGTTTCATATGCAATTCATGTCCCAAACTCATATATTTCAGGATATATTTGTTGATCTGAATAGAAAAATCTGTTCAAAAATGAGCAGAATCATATGGTTGAAGTTAGCGTACAATTATGATCACTAAAAACGCCCATGAAACTCTGTGATCGTTCAGGTAGGTAACCTGGTGAAACAGTCGTTTGCGGTTGTCACCTGTTGGCTCCCGTTTACCACTTTACTTATGCGCAGTTGCACCGTACACACGGTAGGCGCCGTTGCTAAATTACATCGGCCCTTAGTCGACCATGTCTACGAACTGATTCAGACGCTCACGAGCTGGAGAGCCGATATATTTATGGCAAGACGCCAAAACTGACCTTCTTCAAGAACAGATATCATGACTATTGAGAAAAAAATGCATGTAAAGTTGTAAACTGACTGGAATTACTGGATTCCCATGAGACCGGCATTTCCGTATTCATCAATGGCCGGGGATTCCAA
>JAUOBX010629955.1:0-15340 GCA_032360705.1 Eupentacta quinquesemita | reverse complement strand
TTGAAATGTCCCTGTCCACAGCCCCAATAGGACCGAGGTAACCACAGGAATGTGACACTCGGTCGTAACATCCTTCAACCAAGGCCAGGCAAGTTTGTCTCGCCTACACGGTACACAGTTCTGTCATGCATAGTGTTCACACGGTTCTCAGAATTTGACCTTTGTTGACCCCAGATAACCTCGGATTGAACCCTCAAACGATAGGTATAATGTACCCCATATGGCCATCCTACATAATAAGTATGAAGTATCTGAACCTTTCCGTTCACCATAGTTATCGTTACAATGTTTTCAGACCTTGACCATCGTTAACCCCTGAGGAATTTGGACCGAACACCAAAACAACAGGGGTACATGTACTCCATATGGCTAATATACATATAAATTATGCAGTCTCTGCACCTTTTGAGTTCACCAGTTATTGTGTTTACAAGTTTGTTGGACTTTTGACCCATGTGGATCTCAGATTACCTCGCAACATACTAAAAAACAATAGGATTCAAAAGGGATCACCAAACCTACAAACTTAGTATGACGTCCTATAACCCCTGATGAATTTGGACCGAACCCAAAACAACAGAGACTATGTATACTCTACATGGCCAACCTATAAACGAAGTAAAGAGTCCATGTACCTTTCAGTTTGCTAATTATCGTGTTCACAAGCGTTTTAGACTTTGACCTTTGTTATCCGCAGATGACCTTGGACCGAATTGAAAAACAGCAGGGATCATGTACTCCATATGGCCAACCTACATACCGAGTATGAAGTCTCAATCGATTAGGATTGCTGGTCAATCGATTTAGATGTGGATGTAGCGGTCTTCAAATTGCATTCAGCAAGGTTCAATGGCAATGTTTCACGTAAACTTAACTTGGTTTACCGTGAAACAATAGGGGCCATGTACTACATATGGCCAATCTACATACAACATTTGAAGTCTCCACACCTTTTCGTTAACTAGTTACTGTTTTGACTTACAAGGTTTTTAGACGTTGACCACTGTTCACCCCAGATGACCTGGGACTAAACACAATAGGGATTATGTGGCCATATGACGCTCATTAACGTCTCTCGGGTTACTAAACAGTCACATGCTAGGGAATCAACCGATTCTGAATACCCCACATCGAGAAATAAGTTTAGGATGGCATACAACAAAGATATTTGGCAGAGGTTGGGTGCCTCGTCACCTACTGACCTACTACATAATCGTTCCAGTGCATTCCGACCTGCATTATTATGATACAGTATATCTGAACGATTGGAAACAAAGAATTAGGCATATAAATGCGTTGACCCTGGGTTTATCGACTAAGATTATATCACACTGGTTCCATGACAGCTGCATGGCACATACATTCAAAGGGAACAGGTGACAACTGTTGCTAAACGTGAAGCTCGTCCCGGTCGGAAGAAAGGCGCCTCTCTTATGTGAACATAATTGGATCCAGTAATACAACCAGTGGCGTAGCCAGACATTGTTCGTTGGGGGCCATGGGGTTGTCAGGGTTTTCAGTGGGGGGGGGGGGGGCAAATGGTTGAAGGTATAATACGTTACTATCTAAGCGGTGCGCCACCAAAGGTTCGCAGAGCCCACACGGAAATTATGGATCTGGGAGACCTCCCAGAAAGCAGGAAACTGCATCTCCCGTGTATTTTACTGCAAAAAGCTCTAAGAAAAATTTCGACAGTCAAGATGTATATTTCGCATTTTGAGATTCCATACAGAATAAGCCACTTTCTGTGTTCCCGGTTGGCATCCCAGGTCGCTCCACAAGACCGAACTGACAGTAACATATTAGGACTCTCGTGAACAAGACGCGATGACTAATACCTTTCAATCAACTCACCGCTCTACTCCTCCCCGCCGGCCGGCCAGCGTGCTATCACGGAGCGTAGCGCGGGTACCTCCAGAGTTCAGCACATTGTTATCGTAGCAGATTATTGCAGTATTGAGCTGGTCAGGTTTCAATTGACTCGTGCGCTGGGCTTCCGGTTCGAAACTCTTACCACATAGAATAATGTCATTTATTCAGATTCACTTGACGATCTGACGGCGACTGAAATATGTGGCAACTCACTCCCATGTATGCAGCTTTCTGCAAGGACTCGCTCAGCCAGAATTCTGAAGAACATGTTTTGCTATTTAGTCTTCTTATATTCTACGACTGGTTTACGCTATCACAAAACATTAGGAATTCACACTAAACTACAAGTGATTCGTAATTCTGCAATTTGTCTAAATGCAAGGTCGTTGGTTCACAACATTTGGACGAATAAGAGCCATGCTTCGACCTTCGGAGGGACACCTAAATATTGTAGAATACGTGTCAAGAAGTGAGCGTACTCTCAGAATACTCTGAACAGTCGCCAGGGATTTCAAGATCACGCAAGTATATACAGATACCCTCCCACAACAGTTGCGAAAGAAACTTCATTTCTCATCTACCGTATAGAGGCGTCTATTGGCAGATCGTCTTCTACTTTAAGCCCCTAACACGCCATACCGAATAATAGCTCACTTTGCATCCCAACCAAGTGGCCATCAAATTCCACATAATGCGTTCAAGTACGTTGACTTAACGAGCGTTTGGGGTACAGTCGTTCAACTGTTCAATTTTCCGTGATTTGATGAATCCAGATTAAATAATCGGTTTCTTGTCAAAGAGGCTGGTAGGTGTGATATTAACAGAGACCGCAATAGGTGACACATGAGACAAACGGAATGTTTCTGAATATTGTGCTCGTTTACTAAACAAGTATCCTTCTTCTAAGAATAGGGAAGCATTCGGTGAAACTGTTGAGGAAATATTTCAGGAAACGGCTATTCCGCATCCCAACAGGATAATTATTGCAACTTCTTTGTTACCTTGAGGGTATGCTTCCTCTTTCAGGTCACTGACATGACAGAATAAACATGTTATGTAGAAAACCGTTGTAATCACAACAGCTAGCGTTTTCTTATACCGGGTTACAACCTATACCTTCAGTCACAACTAACCAAGCTAAATAGTTATTCGTCAACTTTGATGCGCCCAGTCCACGAACGTTTATGTCGCTCAATGGGTCCATAGATAATCTCAGTAGATCTCTAATAGGTTTCCACTTTGTGAAACAACCAACTGTTTTCATGGCCCACCTCTTCTCATCCTTCCAACACGAATTGCCGATTCTCCACGAGCAGCCCACTGAGAGACGATACGCTTGAGTCCTGATGAATTTATCGTCTACCCGTTCAACGAAATCCCGGTTACATGCTGACTAATTCTACAAATGTCTCCGGTTTCCCAGTAAATATATCACGGATAACCCATATATAGCCATGTGGCATCAGATAAACACCGGGATGGCAGGGTATTTCAGAAGGTCCTAGAGGAAGATAGCATTAGCCGGTTAGCCTATTAACTCTTTATTGTCCGGTACTGCTCGCGAAATAGCTATTGAGTGAGTTCAATTAATCGACGTCGATGCATATTAGGGAATTAGCGGCGATCGGATACCCCCATCGTTCTGTTTGCGAATGTTGTTAATAAAACCCGCAAAGATAGATACTATTTATATACTTATCAGAATTCATTTATTTAGCACTGAGGCAGTCTCCGAATTTAGGAGAGTTGAAAACGCTCGAGAGTTGTTGCCCAGAGATCTAATGGATATAAACATCTCACCAAGAAGTAGCATAGACTGGTATCAATTCTATTGCAGCAACCAAGCAACTATAGGCACGGATCTATGCAATATGTCTGAACATTATGGGGGAATGAATGCGACAAGAATGATTCTTCGCGAGGCCGGTTATAGATACATTTAACAGGCAACTTGTTGACATTTTTGGGAAACGTGGTATGGACATATATGGCCAGAGTCAGTCACTTACTTGGTGAGTGGCTTTTGTGTTCTCGATACAAATCAATTAATTCAAACAAAATATGACATACCAGAGGCAAACAAAATAAATACATCAATTTTTTTCTCAAATCTTTTTCTCAAATAAATGCCTCTATGAACGAACATATTAACCTTGAATTGCATGTTTGTCTGTGTCTGCCAATGAGGTTGTTCGAGTATATTCTAGCTCAGGTGACCATCAACTTACATATAATGCGTTCACGTGCGTTGTCCTAGTGACCACTTGACTGTTTGAGATGCAGTCGTTTTGTTTGGCCCGATTTAATGGGCCCATATTATAGTATCCTTCTCTCCATGGCCGCATTCCTCGTTATCGAAGAGGCTGGTATGTGTGATAATTACATGAGGTTCCGTTGAGTAGCACAGGAGACAAATGTTTCTCCCTGCCTGGCCACTTTCACTGAACAAGCATTGCTCTAGGGCGAACAGAGCAGGTTGAGAGTACAGATTAACCACTCATAGCGTAATAGTATTCATCGAAATCATCATTACTCCTGCTAACCTAAACTAATTCGCCCCATACTTCGCTTCGATTGTTTGAAATTTAGTGGTGATAGTCGTGATGTTTTTCTTCAGTTTCCCTTCAGTGACAGTTTCTGATGTGTATGTATATCTGCGCTGTGGTAATCATTTGGATATTCATAATATAGTGTTGTTATAACAGCTCCGAATGTTGACTGGCTCATTCCCAACGCCCCCTACGTATGGTGGTGACAGAGTTTCCCTTCGTTCTGTTCATTCGCTCCAATGTAAACCAGTCGTTTCACGTGCCTCCCCCTCAGATTCTTCAAATCAGGCCCGGTTAGCTCGAGCGATCCCAGGAGAGCAGTTTAGGTGAATGGAAGTCAAGATTTATTCTCACAGTCTACACTAATAGTCGACTAGTCGAGTCTTTGCGAGGCGATGCACTCAATATACATCATTATACATGTGTCGTCTACCCGTTTGACGGAATCCCGAAAACTTGATGACAAATGTTTCATTTTGCCCAGTAACTAATTTTATATCACCAAGAAAAACATATATCGCCATGTGGTGCCACGTTTAATGGATGATATGCTATCTTATTTTATGAACGTACGGCTCCCCACTTCTTCTCGCGCTAGGCAGGTCAATTGAGAAAAGAAAGCTTGCAACGAATAAGAGAAATGGCTATTGGTTAAGTCTAATTAGTGTTCGACGGGTATCACGGAACCCCATTTATCCAGCAATTTAGCGCAGCGAGACGAGGTAACCGCAGCACTTATCTCAATCCTAAAGGGAATATTACCGCAGAGTAACACATTCTCTGACCGTGGACGCGCAACAAGCTTGTCCGAAGGGGGCAATCATTCCTTTCTGCCATCCTGCTGTCGTCCTTCTAATATCACTGGTTTTAATAGCCTAGACGACCGTTCCTCATTAACGTCTTCCGGGGATTTTTGTCATTCGAAAAGACTGTATCGTGGACATTTAAGTTCCTGAAAGGTCTTATTCTAAGAAATGAAATAGTTCTGAATACCCCATATTGAGAAACAAGGATGACTTATAACACTAGAAGGGAATCCTCCTCGAGTATCCCTCGGGCAGTCAGGACCGATCAGGAAATATTTAAATCTCGATCGACATCGCGCATGCGCACTCACAACGTTTCAACGTGTATGGGCGCAGCTATTGTACTGACTGCTAGCTGAGTAGACGTACATGCAGACTTATCCCTATGATACGGACATGATAGTTATTCGACGAATACAACTATTATTCGATTACTATTAGGCCTAGCGAATGCCTAGAGCCGTAATTCCACACATTTGAGCAAATGTTGCAAGAAAGCAGAATTCGTAGCTTCAGTGCATGATGTATTTATTTCGAGAATGTGCGAAAAGAGGAATTTCGTGTCGTGGATCATCATTGCTAACAGCTTAGTCGTCCCTACACCAAGTCGGCTTCAAAATATGTGAATGATAGATTTCATAATGCATTTGTTTAGTCAACATGACTGGAATGGACATGGACAGATTTGGTTATAGATTTTTGTAATTGGTAATTAAGGAGCCACATTATGATCATATAGTTCCCCCCAGTTGTATAGGGAGCATTTTTCATTTTCAAAAGACAAAAATTACATTTGTTAGACCTCAAATTCAGTCCTGATGCCAACTAGCGCAGTTCTAGGTGAGCAAATCTTGCACAAAAATGCAATTTTCCAGTCTCTCTGTTATTTCTCCTGAATATTCTCAAGAGTTTGACTCATAGTACCTCACCAAAAAACAGCTTTTCCTGGGAGGAAATGCTATTTCGAGATTTGTTTACTTGTCTCGGGGGCCTACAATACCAACGCTGAAACAGAATTTCAGGTCCGAAATGCATTTTATTGAGAAACCATACTGAAATAGGCATGGACATATTTGGTTATGCATTGTTTTCCTCAAAGTAATACTGGAATGGTCATTCCCACTGTCCAAAAAGTTGTATTGTTCAGTTTTCTGTCATAGGACTACAACTCAGGCCTAAATCACTATGTAATAATGAACAGATTTGCTAATGTATGTGAGCATTAAAGAAATTGTCAATCACCATGCCTAGCGCCAGAAATGTAGGAATTATAATATTCGGCATCAGACAGTACGTTCATTTTTTCCCGCCTTCAAAATAGCATATTATCACGGCTTAAACGTGACACATGGCAATATATTTGTTGGCGATATATTTATCTGGACAAATAAAATAGTTGTCGTCAAGTAATCGGGATTCCATCAGACGGGTAGACGGCAAATGTATCAAGACATGAGTGTATCGCCTGTCACATAAAGACTCGACTACTAGTGTTGACTGTGAGAATAAATATCGACGTCCATTTACTTGGACTCTTCCTCGGGGATTGCTCGAACCAGCCTGCCAGCAGAGCCAGATTGGAAGAGTCCGAAGAGAAGGAACGTGAAACGAATGGCTACGATGGAGCGAATGAACGGAACAAAAGGAAACTCTGGTACCACTAAACGTAGAGGGCGTCGGAAAGAAGCCAGATACAGTTATCACCCCACTATAATATAATTTAGTCTGAGATCACCACAGTGCAGGTATCCATGCTATGCACAAATGAAACTGTGCACGAGGAGTTTTCCGATTTCCACTGAATGCAAGTGAAGGTGAACACTATGAATATTACCACCAAATTGAATGGAACGAATAAGTTTCGATTCGCAGTAGTAATGACGATTTCAATGAAAATTCATACGCTGTGAGTGGTCTATTCGTACTCTGGTCAATATATATGCGCACGTGTAACTGTGAATGTTTTATCCGTTTTATATGTTGAGACGAGTCTTTGTAATTTACTTGAATTGGTATATTTTCTACCAAGCCTCGACGTTCTGTAGCCTCATATGTATGCTATATTTATGTATCGTGTTTTTGCATTGCCTCATCTGTTATACATCGCCGCCATCAGTACTATTTGTCCATGTGTTTCAATGTCGTGTGTGACGAGTGATGAACGCCAAGCCAATCCAAATTCCCAGCTTATACCCAGAACGCTGGAATCGAACGAAGAGTCTCCCTCTGATGTTAATTTCGATTTAGTTGGCTTCATCGGATGAACCAATCAGATGTTAGGATTATTGGTCGTCATGTCTTGCGTCTCATTCTCTCGCGAGGACTATAAAATAACAGCGCGTGAAACGGCATTTCCCCTTGTGAGCAATCTCTATCTCTCCCCTGACATCATCCAGTGATTTATGGCACATTCTTAATAGTCGTTTTAGGGATTCCGAAATCTAATCATGGGCAATTTCAGCCAAATTGAATCCGATTGACGCTACATTAAATTCGGGAGTTGTAAGGGGTGGGCTATAAAGGATTTATATCCCACTCTGTTGAAAACGACCACGGCAATTTCGTATATGGACCAGAGGATTAGAAAGGTTTCGATATCATGAGATGGATATCATCGACGTGTAAATTACCAGATAACAGCTACAACTAACACCCTTGATGAGGGTGAGAAGCTTTTCTCGTCAGCCCGAGCCGAAAGTGATGCTTGAAATGAAACATACAGTGTAACCGACTCTAAAGTAGAGGGCGCTCTATCGCACTGTTGATAATGAGAATAGTTGCCTACAGAAACAATCTGTTATTTTGTTCATCTGTGTGAGTAACAGCGTATACTTATGTATATGCTCGCATGTGTACATGTTTCATATCTTAGCCGGGGACATATACAGTGAATAAATAGCTTTCTTATGTCATTGAGTGACAATCTTAGGGATATCAACAGAAAACTTAGGGGTCAGTACTAAGGCAATAACAAGTTTTCATCTCCATTGCCTCTTACCACCTGGGCGATTAGTACAGGGAAGTTGAAGGAAGAGGAAGTTGAGTGAAATCAGCGCTGAGTAAGCTGTAGCCACATAGGCTATACTCTCTGAGATTGTCGAAGTGCGTATCACTCCCCATGAGCAGGGTAAGCGATTTGAGCATGTCAGTGACGTGAGAACTACTGTTAATATTATAAGATCCCAATCGCTTGGATGCTGACTATCTATTTTATTCACACTGACTGAGAATACTCATATAACAGTCTGCGACGTGCGCGCGCGTCCTTTTTCAACAGTGCACTGTACAAATAGATCAACGGCCGAAAAAAATTAGGCAAAGTCATATTTTCTGATTAGGCCTACTAGAGTATAGTTTTATGAGTTTACTGAGCTTTCACAAAATGTGTTCTCTGTGGGAAATTTACATGATCTAATACCACTACACAAACAAGGAGAAAGCCTAATGTCTTGTGATTCCCCGACTGCACTAATCATATGGGCTTCTGTCATTCATGTGGGGTCATCACTAACTACAACATCATAAACATAAACGACTGGCGCCATTTTTGGTCTCCCCCACAAAAGGTTGAATTAATTTTTAGGAACTCTGCCAGACATAATGATCGAATGATACAGATTTGCGAGGGATATTATCCGAGTGTTCTGCTAATGTTCTGGCACAATATCGGACAGATTTGGGGGATATTGCTTTTCCTCACTTTGATAATAATTTCTCGAAGGTAAGTTTTGTTTTATTGTGTGTGGGATTATTCCTTCAAAAACAGTGAAAACGCCATAATAACTATTCTGTATTTGATATGTACCTCCAATAGACCCTAGCTCACTCCTTTTTTTGTATTGTTTCATCCGTGTAATTGCACTGCGTGCAACTTATAGATGTTTCATAGCACAAATTGTCTCCTTCCGAACGTGCAACAAATTGTTTTCATACTTGTGATATTGCTCCTGTTGTGTTTTAAGTCTAGGATATTGGGAGATGAGTTCAGAGTGCCTTTGCTACCTGGCTACAGTCACCTCAGACATACTGATACCATATGGTTGTGACGTCATCATGTAAGCGGGACAAGAGATGATGGGTCGATTTCGATACTCATATGAATCTGTACACAAATGACACAAATGATGACATCCTTGCACTATATTCCTGATGGCCACAGATTTATTACAGCATTTAAATCCCGGACAATCTATTTCAACCCGGCATTGATACTAACCAAACTGACAGCATCAGGGAAATGTCGTTAGATGACATTTCCCTGCTGACAGCAGGCGTCTCGAAGCAACTACGAATCTGTGATCAATTGGCTGTTGATCTTTTGTGCATCAATTAATGTCGCTTAATTTGATTCGCTTAGTTCGAAAATGAGCTAAATCCGGCTTCACTTTCAGGTATCGAGTTCAAATCCGCAGCGTGCATTAGTATGTAAATTCAGTGAGAGAGGAGGCTACTACAAGTGATCAGTTCTGTCAAATATTTTCTTTATAGGAAAGAAGATTGTAACATTCGTCTAAATAATCCAAGATGTTACTAATTCGTGCAAACGTTTCTTTTCATTCTCAGACAGCACCGGAATAACAACCCAAACGATATTAAAGAAAAAGTGATGATAATGAAAAATAAAAGTGATTTGTAATTTTCAATTCTGAACGCAATTAGTGTGATGGAAGAATTTATCAGACTTCGGGTCGGAATGCAGTGAAACGCTCATGTTGTAGGTGGCGCCATACCCCACCACTGCCGAGTCGAGGGTGCTCGGTCTAGTGGTGCCACAATAACCTTGATAGGACACCGGCTCTTAAGCCCAAACCTCCCTACTCCCCAGTGCTAAATGAACAAATACTGATATACAGTGTACTTATCATCATTACAGGTTTCACTAACAACATTTGCAAAACGACGGATGGATACTCAATATGGGGTATTCTGAACTTTTTTAATTCTTAGCATGTGACCTCTTAAGAACCCAAAGGTTTATGATACATTTTTCCTCGAATAACATCATTCCCAGAAAGAGGTTAACGAGGTACGATCGTCTGCAGCTCTCACAGCCAATAATATTGGAAGGACGACGTCAAGACAAGAGAGCAAAACGGAATGATTGCCCCTTTCAGAACAAGCTAGTTGAGCGATCATGGTCGAATAGTGTGTTATCTGCAGTAATACTCCCATTAGGATTGAGTCCCGCAGCTGCCTCTTCTCTCCTCGGCGAATTACCGGAAAATGGCTTCCGCGATACCCATAGAACATCGCCTAAACTTAACAAATAGCCAATTCCTGCCGAGTAAGCATTGAATAACTTTTCGACGAGTTAGCTGTACCGGATTCATGCGTGAGAATTGTAAAACGAATGGTTACATTGAAGCAAATAAAAAACACAAAAAGAAACTCTGGTACCACTTAAAGTAAAGAGTGTCGGGTAGAGGCCAGTGGAGTTATAATCTCACTAAATATAATAAGGTCGGAGATCACCACAGTAGATATTCATACACGTTTGAAACTGTGCACAGGGAGTTTCACGGCTAGCACTGGAAGAAACTGAACGAATACAATACAAATTATACCACAAAATTGAATGGAACATATTAGTTTAGGTTCGCAGGAGTAATGACGATTCCAATGAAAACTCCTACGTTATGAGTGGTTCATCAGTACTCTCAGCCAGTTTGCACTCTTGCTAATATATAAGCGCACGTGTAACTGCGATTTTTCTATTCGTTCTTTATGTCGAAACGAGATGTGGTAATTTGTCCTAAATTAACTTATTCTCTACCACGCCTCGATGTTATGTTGCTTCATTAATACGTTATTTTCCTGTATTGTGTTTTCAGGATCATTTAAATCAGCCTATGGGACGTGTCATGTTATTCAAACATTTTCCACAGGTTCCAACTATTTAGTCAGTCATCATAACTCCTATATATATGATTGTGGAAGTTACCAAGGATGCCAAAAGTTCGACTAAGGAACAATACATTCTTCTCTTGATAAACATCTTCGAATTGTTTTAACGATTCTTCCCCCATTCACCCAAGAGCAATACCAGAGACGTGTATGTCATGTGCCACATAATGATATCTCATGTAATTATCGCACATTCCAGCCTCCTTGGTTACTAGGATTGAGGCCATGAAGAGTGGGATGATACACCATTGGCCAAAAACAAAATGACTGCACCTCAGGCGGCTATTAGGAAAAAAACCTAATGATGGTCACTTAGCTGCAATGTTTGGAGAGCTATTATTCAGAATAGCGTAGGGGCTTCGGGTAGTTCGGGGTGATCTGTTAATCGTCGTAGAAATCGCCCCCACAGTTGTCTATATCCAGTAGATGGAGACGTTATTTGTTAGTGTGTGTCTGATATATTGCGAGTGTTGCAGAGACGACATAGTTTCTTTATAGTGCTGGATGGGTCAGTATGCAAGCTGAGTTCCTATAATGTTGCGTGATTCTAGCAAGACATGTGAAGTGACTAAGAAGGCCATAATGATATCCTTCTTGGCTTATCCATGGTCAACCAACTATGTTCATTATCACAGTGGATGAGTAAACCACTCAGCTCATTCGGATATGTTATGATTACTAATATTGTGAACAGTTTTTGCCATGGAAAAATACTAATCATTTTGTTTATGGTTCCATTAATTGATTTTACATTCTCAGTGACGTGCTCTTCATCGTTTGTCTGTAATAGTTTCGTATATATTTTAGTCATGTTTCCATGATGTGGACGTGCAGACATATGGTACACTATAAGTAACAAGTTAACTAGTGACTACCATCAAGAGTTATCTAAGGGATCCTATGATTCGTGTAGTTATTTCTGTGCTGGAATTCAGGCGACGGGTGTTACATGCCGTAGAGGCCATTTGAACCATTTCTGACAACTGCGAGGTCCACATGATCTTGACTTGGGGTTGAGCACCCGTTTTGTGATAGCTGAACATGAAATACCAATAACCCCTCATTGTATCTCTGCGGTACGTGAATTGTCCGGAGATAATAATATAATTATAAGGGTGTTTACGCCACCGCCATCTCTGCTGGAAACTTCAGGCGTTAGCACTATGATTGTTAATAACCCTTTGTATGATCATCCTGAAACGAAATATGTAGCCTCAGATGAATCTCGAAAGAATTCGGGTGTGCGAAATGCGAAGTTCATGCGAAATTATCAAGTTTGTTTGGTTCAAACAAAGTTCACCTGGGGACAACAGAGTTAAAAAAATCAATATTTTTGCAAACCTGGTAACCACTACGTGTACTGATAGTGCTGATAGTTGTGCCTCGTAATTGTACCAGTCACAGCTTGGGCTAGGATCCCCACGAATGCAGCCTGAACATGCGCAGGCACAATGCAGTATGTTTAAATATGCTAAGTATATATGGAGTATATAGTTCGAGTATGATAATTAGGGACTAATTAGGTAGTAGGTCTAGCTCAACAGTACAATGACTGTATTTATGTAACTCTACCTAAACTCAATTACTTCTGCATCGGTGTTTGGTGTGTGTACGTTGAAACTCCATCATTTAGTATGTTTGTGTTTTCCTCTCGGCAGTTTGGATCTCATTGTAATATCATATCAAGGCATACTAAACTGTGATGGTTCGAAAACATGGCGATAATAATAATGTCATTACAGATACTTTGGATGTGAAACATGAATCACGGAACGTCAGTGACGATTTGACAATATGGACTGGATCAACTGCTGTGCTTAGGAAATAGTTATATGCCTCGCTATTTTAATGCCTGTTCACTTAATTGGGTGTTGTAGCATCACATTGAAGAATTGTACGCATTGTTGGCTTGTAGATTGATTGTAGATGTATAATGCAGCTACAATCCATATGGAGGTCGGATTTATATCAAGTTTCCTTATACGTTACTGCTTTTAAAGGCAGAAGGAAGATGTGCAATTACACAGGTTATGTGCTAGGTACTAACCCGCTTGTTTTGACTTCCGATGACCGTCATGTTTCTTGCTGGAACGCGTCTCGGGGATATAATCAGGATATGTACAATGCAAAAAGCACTATTCAACGCACATGCCGCGTGGGTAGTAGAATAAAACATTTTTCTGCCAGAGTCGAATGTGTCATTTGTTACACTTTTTAATGAAACATAGAAACATACTTGAATAAATAAGTAGTTCACTTATTTATCTTGTGTGCCAAGTTCGGAATGAATCCGACAAAACGACAAGTGGAAAATAACGCCCGTTGGCCTCCTCTTACTCAAAATTTCAATCGAAAGGCACGAGTTGTATACGATAACAATAAGCTGTCAGTTTTTAGGTTGAAATTTATGCCGGGTTCAAGTTAATTAAACTCGATTATAAAGAACCATCATAGGCATATTTAGATGACAGGGTCGATCCATCAATGAAGAAGTGCAATGGGTGTTCAGTAATATAATAATGATATATTGTTAACCTACTACATCCATTATTATACGTCAGCGTTAACTTGGCCACCTAGTAAGCAAACAGTGGCTGTGTAAAAAAAAAATCATCGGATCTTCTGAAATCCAACACCTGTAACGCATCGAAGGAGTAGGACTCAACACATATGTTCATTTCGACAGTAACCGCTTCCCCCGTAAACAGACCCTCCCAGGCATTCTCCCCAAGTGCAAGGTCCTCCCATATATGGCAACCTCTCAACTCCTTGCTTAAATTCCAATCCTGAAGTACTATGACAATTACCGAAATTGAAGTGAAACACATATATATATTTGTAGGCTATATTAGTCTCGATCTCACGTGGAAGATTCAAGTAGGAGGAATTCAAGTGGTGCAATTTTGCAAAAGGTGTAATATCTCCACCGGGAACGTTATCAGTGTATTCAGAGGCTCAGAGCTACCCACTCGCAATACATACTGAGTTAGGGAGCGGATGGAACACACGACACCCAACTGACTAATGTGATGTAATGTGTATAAATAACGTATATTGTTTGTAATGTCACAGTATATCGTCTCATTTTCTACTATCTGTTCTCATTGTCTGAACACGACGGAGCATATTCGCATACATTTTACTCTCAATCCGAATGATTCAGTAACCGCATATGCTCAGTACATAATTGTAACAGTTCAAAGGTAATCAACGATTGGGTTTTGTCCCACTGCGTAGGACTATACTTACCTGACTGTTCAACAACCCACCTAACGAATCATATGTAACACGTGTTCAGGCCACATTATCCTAATAGGCATATCACAGCGAAAACAAAAAAGACTAAATCAGTGATCAAAAGTAATGTTAACACTAATTGCATCCACGATTTCAAATCGCCTCTGCAGAGTTATTTTTCGTTTTAACCTTGAGTATCATCTATCCATGGTATCTACCGAGTAATATATCTACTGCTGGAATAGTGAAATGGTCAAATTAGAACAACTTCGTCGGATTTGCATTCACTATTAGTTCGAGGTTAATGGACACAGATAACTCGTTCTTCTCAAACCGATCTACATAATATGCCCTCGGCGAATTTAAATTTTCATACTTGAAGATTCGCGGCGAATTGATTGATTTTCTATTTGAAACAGCCACCTGACTGGTTTTAACTTATCACTTCAAACTACATGTATTGTACACTTGTAATGCAATTGTAATTAGCGATGCTCATCTGTAAGATAACGCTGCGCAACATCATTTTCCCAGATCATGACAGATCCAGATCGACATGATCAGATGGTATAGTAGCTATCGAGTCCTAACGACCAATGGAGAGCTAACTGCAATGTTGTTGAGCACGGTAAGCAAAAAAAAGGAGTCCTCTCAAATGGCTAAACTATCCCATTTTCGAAATCAACGAAATTGAATTTATAGGTCACTGAACAGATGCTGCTATATTTGCCTATGAACAGTCAGAAGTCAGGAGTGATTTTCATTGCGAATTATTCAATCATTCAGGTCATGTGGGTGGTGTGGGGAAGGATGGGTTATATGGGGTCCATCAAACCCGCTCCATGCGTGCGACACTGTTGGTATCTATACATTTCACAAGCAAGAGTGCCAATGACACAGTAGCTCACCTGGAATGTGTATTAACTTGTTTCACTAACTAGTGCAATCTGATGAGAAGTGACAGATTGAGCG
>JAUOBX010629844.1:0-15341 GCA_032360705.1 Eupentacta quinquesemita | reverse complement strand
AAAAACTTGTTTGACACGTCTGGGGATTGAACCCACAATCATATGAATATTAGTCCAGCGCTCTACCGACTGTGCTACTCCGCCTCTGTTCCAGATATATATGCCAACGAAAGAATGAGTCAAACATTGTACAAGAAAGTACTCAAATGTTGGAGATCACCTTCCACGAAGACAAGTTGTAAATCCGAGAACTCAATGTTCGTAAAGCTAGTAATTTGTCTCACATTGATAGGATATTAAGAAAATCGAACTGATAAACTGACTTTTACTTGGAATAAGGATTCTACTTGGAATAAAGAATCTATCAGATGTGTTTACGTCGATGGGTAGATTTATGTTAGATTCAATACGAGCAGATAGTTCTTAAGGAATAAATGGATGTAAGTATTCAAAAATTCAATAAAAGGACCCACATGACTCTCGCACCTCGCCAGAAAAAACCAGAAAGTGATCGTCGTTAACGAAATTCATGGAAAGTCATGAAATCATTATCCTTCGAACTGTTTTGTAAGTTATCATTCAGATACCAGGTAGTTTGATTACTAACAGGGTTTACGATTGAAGTACCTGTTTTGCAAGACTCCTCATCATGATGGTTTGTTCATGCCTCTGGTGATTTCAAACGGGCATTGAGCGATACACCACAGCTATATAAGGAAACGTATTCGGTAGAATTCAGTTCGTTTGAGGTTTAGATTTTGTTGAAGTGCTGAACCAACTGAATTGTATCGGACCAACTGAAGTGAAATATACATGACCCTTGACTTTCATTCGAACATGGGACGTACTTCGGCCGAACACGCGACATGTGTGGTCTTCATGATTACGACGTAATGTTGCACACGCACGCAAGGGCGAACCACCACAGCAGCTATAACGACAGATGGTGATAACATGGAGCAATCATATTCAGCAATTAAATCTCATCGTTTCCTCAAGATTTGCAATGGAACAGGTACACAAAAAAATTGTGAACAATCTCATCATTTTTCGATCCCATAATTATCTCTCAATTAGCGACTCTGAATGATTCTCCAAAGTAATTATTGTGTAATAAACTGCTATACCGCTACTTTGACTCTGTCCGTTCGGCTCAAATATTATTAATCGCTTCATGGCCACACCTAGCCACCAAGTTCATTTTTTGCGCAGCAAGTCAGCAGACACCTTGAATAAACTATAGTCAGATAGTGGTTTGGGGGCGAACAAATACACGTGTTTTGATACCAGGCTAGCGACACAGTTGTCTTAAAATGTGTTGTAACTGACTGCCTGGTGGGGCGATGAGATAGAATAGAGTAGATTTGGATATAAGTTTGGATGCTACGGGTTTAGGATGGTTCAGCGAGGGACCATGGCTGTGGTCATCGTGAATACGCACTAGCGATAACTCGCTTTCTCTTCTCGACTGGTGCTCAGAAAATATCGAGGCAGAAGTGTACTGTAACCAGGCAACCAATCACAACCTTCTCCCGGGGCCACTTCACGTCCCCATCCAATGACCGACTAACGAACACCAGGATCTGACCACTTTTTCATATCCTGGATCCTGGATTCGAATCCGGAACAAGCAGGACCTTCTGCCAAACATGACTGATACCGCTCGCTCACTCTTCCGCTCCTTATTTCGTTTGGTATCCCATCGTGTACAATTGCCGCTCTCGTAGAACAGCATCAGTAACATAGCCTAAAATAGCCGTCTGGAACCAAGGGTATGTCATGTTAGATTGCATTTTCCTACTGGAACAAGTATTCTAATTATAAATGATTACTGATTGCATTACCACATATCTAAATATATTGTAGTTCACATCCTTTTGGGTCCTTCGTCAGAAATGTAACACATGTCGTCGATCAAAAAATTATCGGCCTATCACGAAACTAGTTTTCGAACCAATGTAGTATGTGCGTGACTATTCCGCGGGCCTACGTACAGCCTAACAAAACAGTACCGAACGCACAATGTTGTGAATAGTTGTGTTGAATATGCACATAGCGCCATCAATTTTTGCTTCCGTGGAATAGTGTTCGTTTTGAATGCATGGTAAATGTATCTCACAGATAACTGGGAATCAAGTTTCCCATCCAAGAATAGCTTTATCATGTAATATGTGGCATTGTCACCAACATCAACAGCTACAAGAAGGATCTGAGGACCCACGTGTATTATGTTGATCCCTAGTATGGCATTGTTTCCATCAGTTTCTATTGGTTTCTTGTGTTTTCATACTTGCCGTCCTTTTTTCATATCCATGTTTCATAATTTTACCTTGCAATCATTGTATTGTATTGTTTGTCTCCTAGCCTGTTCGATTTTGGGGAGGCGAAACACATAAAAACGTGGCGCCTGGAGCCGCGCTAGATTAAGACTGCTCAAGTCTTTTTTAACTTTTGTTTCATATCTTTCCGTTGGTGTATTCTACCCTTTCTTTATTCTAAATACTTAGAATCGAGCCACGAAAATCCCAATTTACAACCCCGTTGGCAGAAGTATCTAACTAAGGGGATGAAAAGGGACTAAGAATGACACGATTGCTTCATCGCAAGACCTTGGGGAAGTTGACATTTCCCAAGGAAAGTAAATGATGGGATAGATGGATGGACACTCAATGCACTATCGTCGTTCAAACACTCGTAATGATCATATCGCAGTTAACATTACAATAAACTAACAATACATCCTGTGATTCCTTGACTCGAAACCCATGAACTCTGACTTCAGAACCAGCAGGGATCATAAACTCATAATGACACTTGACCTCCTTGTACTCAACATAAGAAAACGTTGAAAATCTACCTATTTCCGCGATTTAAACAAAAGGGTTATTGTACTCTGCACGAAAAGGTGATACCAAATTTTAGCTGATTGGGCTGACCATTCTGGATTTATTTGAGTTCGACTTCGTTCGGGCTCATTATGAATGAAGCACATACGAAGTATTATCTTTTTTAAATCCCCCAGGGGAGACAAAATCGATGGAGATGTAGCCCCACATGGAAGGGTAATCGTGAGTTCCAACATGAGCAGATCAAACATTTTACACGTGACGCCTGACCTTCTTATACTCAACATAAGAAAACAGCACACCACATTTTAGTAGAGTTTCATGAAGTTCACAAGGGTTTCAGACTTCGACCTCTAGTGACCTCATGCAGATGACCGCTATACCAAATAAATTATGGTTCCTGCATTCACTTACATACCAAGTGTGAACTTAGTCACGATATCAGCATTTCACAAATGTCCATTCTTTCTTTCTCATCATGGGAAAAAAATTCACCATGTATGGACGTGATCCGTTCTAGTTAGTGGACTTATCGCATTCACACGCATAACCACGACAGGACTACATAGATTCCGCCTCGACTTTTGTCAGGGAATAAACAAAATCATGAGACTAGAATTACACGACATGGATACACTATCAGCTCTTCATATGATTAAACTGTATATACAACTTCCATCCGATGACTTCCAGCCGAAGACGATCTCAAACCTGTTCCAAACACATAAATAAATAAATCAGCATGAATAGCTGAAATCACTCCACAGGAAGTCAGTATTCAATATGATATGCCCGCCACGTATACACCTCCTCCTACTACTGCTAGTTTCCACACTCCACCACCCCTAACATCACTCTAGCTCTCGGAGGTTATTGAACGAGGAATCCTGCCTCGTTGCAGGACAAGTCCCTTCCGGGCCGCCGCGCTGCGCAGTACTTTCTCGACCGGTTAACGACAGAAGCTGGGAGGCGAAAAACAACCGGAGGCACGATCCGTGGTAGATATCCTCCCCTCGGGCTGTGAATCACGGGCACAGATGCGGGTGACGTGCGCTATATCTCTCTCAAAATTAAACGAATCAGGGAGACATGCCGTCGATAATATGTCGAAAATAACGGTGGACGTCCTCTAAATGCCCTTCAGCGAATGACTAGGGATCGTTTCCAGCACATGACTTGAAACAACGAATACTGCCTCCTCGCAGGACAAATCCCCCTAGAGCTCGTATCTCTCGGGCGATCAGGCGGGGCCACCGCGCTGCACTTTCATTACCAGCAGAAGTTGAGAAGAAACGTTCTAAAACTGAGAGGCAAAAACAATCAGAGGCATTATTCGCGATAGATATTCTCCTCCCTCGGGCTACGAATTATGGACACGAATGTGGGTGACGTGCGCTATATCCCTCTCGAAATTAAACGAGTCATCGAGACAGCCATGGGGAATATAAACGGTGGGTGGCCTCCAAATGCCCTCCGGCGACTGGGGAGGGATCGTTTCAAGCGCCTAGCTGAGAAATAGAACATTCTTCCCAGGTTTTATCAAGAATTCGTCACCCTCGGGCGCCGTTTTCATATTTTAGGAGCCCAGATGGCATCTTGTCTATGATTCAAGAAATAAGTCAGTGAAAAAACATCCCCGGGCGATCCTCTGGTGAGAGTATTTGGAAACATCTTTGAGGAGGGAGAAAAAAACTTGATTGAATGCTGCCACCTGAGTCAGCAGAAAATGTACAGTATATATTCGAATATTTGTTGTTACGTCTAAAAGTAATGTGTATTTTGAAACCCTGCGTCCCCTACCTCACCAGAGTGTGTTTGCTAGTTAGGTGGTACTTATATAGAAAGAACTTTTAGAGTTGGAGTACTCAGAGGGCCAATTGTTTCAAGATATATTATCAAACTTCCTAACAACGAAAGACGAGAGGCAAGAGGCTAGGGAGATTGGCAGTTTTTAGACGTAATCCAAATGACCAAGAGAACCGTGCAAACTGATTCTTTGCAATACCTTCAACAACACCGATATAAGGCCTAAATATCCATACGTCAGTCGTCTGAAAATGCTGAGAACAAGTTGTACATTGGTCCATACTTCTCAGTCGAGTATGAAACCTTCGTATACCATATAGGTGTTTTCCTGATAACCGCATTGTAGTTGGAAGAATTATCATCAGTTACTGTAAGATCCGGCCGATCGCTGTGGACAGTAGTACATTTATTATAGTTCTGACAATCCCGATAGGTTGAAATCAGACGAATCGTATAAATCGAACATGTAAATTGTTTGTAGAAGGTCCATTCAATTTCATCAGTTATCCAATCAGGCAAGGGCCTCCACAAATAAACACTGGTCCCGCTTCTTCCATCCAGCTCCCCTTATCTGTTTGATTCTACTAGTCATTGGGTGTCAGTATTGATCTGCATATGTCGTGACCCTTCTCCTTCCGTCTAATGACTCTGTCGTTCTGTCGTTGACGTCATGCGATCCGATCCATGCTCCAGTCTGTCAAATAGAGCCAGGTAGATCGATAACAAACACTCCAATACCTTTCACAGTCCTACAGGTTCGCCCTATAGTGAGATCCCTGTAATCCTCCAGTATCTATGAAGAATTCATCTGTGAATTCATTCCGTCGTTCGATTTGCACATAACTTATCCTCCTCGTTAGGTCACGTCGTGTCATGTCGAGAAGCGTTGTATCCCTTTCTCGCTCCCCTTTTTTTAATAGAACCATCCTCAGGCGTTCCTTGGTAGTCAACCTGACTTCTTCGCCAACCTTTCCATCTTTTCGTGGATGCAAAACATATAATCGTTGAATCGTTGCTAGAATAAAACTGCTCAATATTATTCTAAAGTCTTGTTCGTTTTATCTCCACCTCTCGATGTATTCGAGGTTTGGGGCACTGCCACGGTATTTGATCCAAGAAAATCCAGAAATCCATCCTACGACAGGAGTTGCCAATGGGGAGGGAGAAAAGCCACTGCTGGATCCGAAGATTTCGGGGGACTCGATCTCTCTTATGGGGGTGAATCGATGGGATAATATAGGTCGCACTCGATGCTCGATAATTATCGGTGAATCTCTGGACATATCAGGTATCAGGAAATGAACCTAGAACATTCCGTTGTATAATTATGTCAAGCGAGAGTCCCACGAGATCACCTAAAGCTAGTCTGGGGAATATCAAAACTATTGAAAACATCAGAGTATAACTTTTAAATAGAATAACAGACATTCAAGGACAGCATAATTATGTCAATTTTTGAAAATCATGAGAATTGATGAACGAGTGAGAATAATTGAATGCAGTATCTAGCTTCTGGAATCATTATAGGGAGTACATGAGCCCATTCATTTTTGATAACATAATTTTAGAGGGAGCTAACTCTTCATTCCATGAATATCCCACTCCCCTCAACCGTTATTCGAAGTCAATTCTACATCTGCTCTAGTTTCATAAATGAATAAATTATCAGGAACGGCTGCCATCACACGAGTCGACCATATAACGGCCATCACTGTCATGTCATGTTCACACACATTGCCTCGTACAACTGTTAGTTTCCTCATTTCATCCTCCATATCACTCTTACTCTCAGAGGTTATTGAACGAGGAATCCTGCCTCCTTGCCGGACAAATCCCTTTCGAGCTCATCGCCCCCGGGCGCTCAAGCGAGAACCGCCGTGCCCGTCCTAATATTTCCACCAGTAACGACAGAAGCTGAGAAAAAACTTGATATGACTGAGAGGCAAAAACAACCTGGGGCTCAATCCGTGGTAGGTATCCTCCTCCTTCGGGCGGCAAATTACGGGCGCGAATGTGAGCGATGTGCACTTTATTCCTTCAAGGCAGCCATGGTGAATATAACGGAGGAAAGTTTTCCGAGCCTCCCGGCGACTGGAGAAGGATCGTTCCTATAGCACATGGTTCGCAACAAGAACATATTTCTCATGTTTTGTAGAGGATTTGTCACCCCGGCTGTATTCTATCTATAATGCAATAATGCTAGAGACAAGTTAGTCAGTGAATAACATCCACGGGCCATCCTCTGTTGATGGGATTTTAGAACAATTTGGAAGTTAGACGATGAAGAAAACTTGATTGGACGCAGTCATAGGAGTCAGTGGGGAGGGTGTTACTTGTTGTTTACTTTTTGTGCCATAATTTGTTTAATGACCCACATATTACTGTGCGTTGTCAGATTTTGTAAGCCTGTTGAGCGATATTTTTCATGTAATTGATATTGCTAGTTCAAAATTGTTGTTGGAAGTGACAAGTGCTGATTTCAGTGATGTGACGGGATAGTACGAAAGCAGAAGTGGGAAGACTAGATGGCGAATCATCCAATATTCTTGTAGTAGCTTCTAAACGAATCGTGAAGTGGACTTGTCGTAGCTTCTAAGCTTTCTCATAGTCGGAGACCATGTCAAATGGCTAGATTTGCTCAATAAACTTTGAATTATTCATCATTTTTGAGCGTGTAATCACGATATTTGACTACAATTTCAGCCACTTTGCGAGGATCAGCTCACTGAAGTAATGTTTGTTTGACGACATATACCCTGTATATGCTCAGAAAAGAGGAGAGCACGTTGGTGGTTGAAAATAAACCGAGCCACATCAGTTCGGAACTCGAACATGCGTCAACATATCAGTACAAGTGAAGAATACATATAAAGAGGAACAATAGAAAAAACAAAAGCGGCACAAAACAACACCGTTAGGCTGGATATTGTCCTATTTTCGATGCATAATCGCTAGCAATTCCACACTAGTGTTTTGCCAATGGGTGAAGGCAGAAAGTCCTATCCAGGAGATGTCTTTGTCATACATGTAAAAATAAGTTCTCTGCTTTGGTGCTGGTATAATAACAGATGAGAGAATATAACTGAAATTCAGGTAGTATCTTGCTAATTGTCCATCTTTCAACATCGCATACTGCATCATAATTCTTTGAGAGGAGGTGCTTGGGCAGCAGACGACTGGGTGATCTCAACGCAGACGTGAATCTAAGGCGTTATTGGGCTACTCACATTATACAAGCCAAGCAGATGCCGCCTAAATCCAATCCAATCCCTTATAGTAGGGATTGTGATGTCCGGAAAAATGGGCTTTCGAGACAGCCCTGCCAAAAAAAAATGTATTGCACTTTGTGGTTATTTCGAATATGGAGAATTCAGAAATAGAGGGTGCCATTTTTTCGGGCTGCCATTTCGGTAGGAAAAGGTTCAGATATCTTTGTATATAGTGGGGATAGCATGCATTTTGGTGGCTAATCCAATGGCTACAATATCAACCCAGTAGTAATGAATTTACCAGTATGAGAAACTGCGGCCATTCTCAATCCAAAATGGCCGCCATTTTATACTCACATCACTCCGAATAGAGTGGCTGAAGGAATCATTTTAGCGGCCAATCTGACGGCACCAATACCAACGAGCGCCCATTCGGATTTCAACATGGTTGCCATTTTCACATGGAGATCAGCATATATCTTCGTGTGTAGTGGCTGTATGGGCTGTGCTGTAGTGTCTATTGATGTCAAGGCAAATCCAAGAGCTCTGATACCACACTATCCTAAAATCCAAGATGGCCGCCATATTTGAATGAAATTCTATTTTTGTGGGTAATGGCAATAGGGCTATTGTGGTTTTGTTTCAAGAGGCAGTTTTATTAGCTCTGGCTCCTATGAACCCAGTCGCACTGTTTCTACTGTCAATAATGGTGGTTATTTTGACATTCAATATGGCCACCGGTTTGCACACGGTTTGCCGAAAATATGATTCAAGGTGAATGTTCAATCAGGCACCATATATTTGACCATTTGGTCGGACTGATTGCTATTTGGAACATCTTTAGCTAGATGATTATTTCTAATCGATAGTGGCGGACTTTCAGATTTTCAAAATGGCCACTATTAGATACATGGGTTATTAGGATTGGCATTACTGAATGTTATCCGGCTCTTAGATAACGCTTTATCCCTGTTGACAGCATTAAAGCACTTACCCCTGATCATACTTGTCAATCCCGCACTCATAGTGACCAACTCTTTCTGTTCTCTCCTGACGCACCGAAGCGGTGTGTCACGTATCCTTGGCTACTTCTCAGTAGTGGCTGCCCTCTGATATCTGTCCGTCCGGCGAACTGATCAGAGGGCATGACAATAGTGGGCGTGCGTATATCGGAAGACGGCGTATGATCATATAAAGCTCCAGGCAAACGCCGTAGGCCTCGACAGAGGCTATCGTATGTGCAACATGGTCGACTCAGTCTGAGTACCGATATACGAACCACCTCTAGCTCACATCCACATTAATATGAGCAAATACGATTACGAATACGCAAGTTTTGAGGGCCACTGACGCAGCCGCCAACTGTAAGAACATGCAACATACTGATATATGGAAGGTTTGGGGCATATGGGATGTCCCCGGCGTTCGTGGTCTCGTGTTCGGCGTTGTGCTGTTGGTAATCAGGTTCCCTCCGCCAGCCCAATCTGAGACTGGCTTGGTTCTTGAAATATCCTCTCGCCCCATCTTGATGTCTGTTTCCATGTCTTGTCGTGGGAACTTGTCTGGGTCTTGTTCCCTTGTTTTCACAGGTAGCGTCAGTCAATGACTGCATATTGAGACGTTCTATAACCAAGATAGTTCTGTGTGTGATACTATTCTCCCTTGTGTTGCAAACTGTCATTTCATGAGACTCCAATGGACACCACTGTTGCTTGGGGATAATTATGAGTCATATGTTGGTCCTCAAGAATCTTATATCTGTGATGGGACAGTCTCAGGCTTCTCGACTCCCCTATAGGAGTCATGACCCTGCTGTTGTTGGTTCATGATCTCGATGTTCCAACGATTGTGTGACCGTTTGATAGACAGACCAAGCACTGTAGATGGGAGGTGGAGGATGCTAAAGAACTCCCAAGGTATTCAGGAGTGCCCAGGTGTACTCGCGTATCTCCAAGGCCTGAGGCACTTCCTAGAGACACAGTTGACTTCATTCCGCTGATTTGCCCGGCTCGACATGATAGTAGATGTATGGTAACAGCGGTAATGCGCTGATAAGTGGTCGGCGCGTGTCTGCCTGATGGGAATACTGAATCTCCGTTACACGGCTCTCGTGTTACGTTGCCCAGCTGTCAATATACAGTAGCTTATGAATTCAACATGAGGGCCACAGGGCCGGGTACATTGGGGATTCGTACAAGACACGCATGTATCAGGTGGGTGTACTGTTGGGTCTCTGGTTGCTGAACCAACTGTAGATCACGACGTGCTTAAACTATAAGGTGGGCATCCGGGGATGATGTATGTCAAGCTGTCACTCGATCAGTTTTGTTCGAGTAGGAGCTCTGGTGTCATCCTGAATAAATTGAAGAGAATCGTGATGCTTGTACCGGGTACGTTATACAGTCTTGCTATAGTCATCTTGAACATGATTTGGGCGTAGGCTATTCAGGTGTCCGCGCATCGGGTCCTTCCTGAGTTATTGCGGGAATTTCATCTTTCTTATAGCCTTACTTCGACTCCATAAGGCATTTGACTACGTGAGCAGAGAAACTGTTCCTTGTAGAATCATAAATCAGCGCAGTATGCCACCAACGCATCTTGTGCAACTGAAATCGTCTGTACAATCCGGTACTGCATGGTGCTGGTGCCTGGTGAATTCCTCCCTGCTGCTTAGGAGTGGGAACGGCATGAATATATTCTAGCGCCAACATTTTTCAACACCTGAATGGATTGAAGGAAAAGGTCAGGGTTTCTTACTTGGGCTTTGCTGATGATGCTGCATTATCCGCTGACTTCGTGGATCCTTTTGTGGTCGGATGACCCTGGAACAATTATTTGGAAGATAAGTCCACTGGAACTCCATGTGCGCTATTTGGCCTTCTAAATGGACACCTTCAATGATAATTCAGGAATTACTATCTATACCAGAGTTATTAGTATTGCAAGTAATAGGGATAACTTCAATACAATAGTTATGACAGTATTGCCACTACGCACAAAGATATATGATTTTCCATGGAAATGGCCGCCGTTGAAGTTAATTGAATAATTACAACTCCGCTTGTTGGTATCAGTGCTATTGAGTTCGCCAT
Organism: Eupentacta quinquesemita; assembly: GCA_032360705.1. NCBI lineage: Eukaryota > Metazoa > Echinodermata > Holothuroidea > Dendrochirotida > Sclerodactylidae > Eupentacta > Eupentacta quinquesemita. The sequence continues at coordinate 4,448 of JAUOBX010629844.1, read as the reverse complement.
GGAACAATACACGCTATATCCCGGCGTACAACTACCACACACTAGGATATATGATCATTTCCATATGAAAATGGCGGTCATTTCGAATTTCAAGATGACTACCCTTTTTAATAGTGAATGAAACATTAAATTGGTATGTTGGTATTGTGACTGTTAGATCAGCTACCATTTTTTCATGACCACTACATTCGAACGTTGTATCATTTCCGTAGTGGAGAGGCGGCCATCTTGGATTTCAGAGTGGTCGCCGTTGTGATGAAAACATAACTACTAGGTTCGTTGGTATTGGAGCTGTTGGATTGGCTTGTTGGCATCAAGCTATCTCGTTCGCCATTGTAACAATAGGCATCATTGCCCGTCAACTCCAAACACAAAGAGATAACGTGATTTCTATATGAAAATGGCGGCCATCTTGGATTCCAGAGCTACCACTCCATACAATAGTAAAGAAAGCATTATCACTGAGTTGGTTGGTATTGCGGTGATGAAAACACTACTATTGGGATCGTTGGTATTACACCCGTTGTGGTGACCACCGAAAAGTATCCTATTAACACTATATGCCATGAGATATTAATATTCCCATACGACAATAGCGGCCATTTTGAATTTCCAAAATGGCCACCAAGACGACCTCGGAAAACTGGCACCCTCCATTTTTGAATTCAGAAATGACCAAAAAGTTAAATAAAATCGCTTTGGGCAGAGCTATCTTCAAAACTCCCCACTATTAGTCATTGTTAGCCAGTAGATTGCACATGTATATACAAACTGGCAATTATCAAGAGGACACCCGCCAGAATACGGCAGAATCGCCTCCGAACGGATACGCCAACGTTAGAACAAATTATGAGACTACTATATCGCCCCGAAGGAATCAAAACAGTTGTATATTCGTCCGTTGTGGAACCACTTTGGTCTCTCTAGGGTGTTTGAAGGCTGCTGCGCAAAAGTTACACTCGATGATTTTATCTGGTCATGAAGCCGTTAAGTACTCTTGCGCCATACGGGTAGTGACAGAACCCTATGGCGTCCGATGGAAGCTATCTGAATGAAAGGAACTTGGACTTGGAAGAGTGATACAGCATATTAGGAGAAAGTGTCGTGTGATCTGGGAATAATTCGCATGCTCTGATTATGCGGTATGTAAGAGTGATATTAATACTGAGTACTTAATGCCTATGTAACTCTCTTTATTGTTACAGCCCAGAGGAACCAATGAGGAATGGGACGGTCTGAGCATTTTGCGACGGCTTCTGTTTGTTAGTAGCCTAATTACCCGGTCGATTTAATTTTATTGCTACATGATCAGGCCGTGGTGGTGACTCCGACTTGTGTTCAGGTAATATTGAGGCAGGTGTATTATGTTATGTAACCGACGGCCATTTTACTTTTCCACCCGACGGATTGCCAGTAATTAAGCCCAGGATCTAACCACTTCCTCAGATCCTGGAGGAGCGAAAGTTTGTTGTTCCTGTTTTCGTATTTTCTAGTCATGTTATCACATACAGCTTGATGACGAGACTCATTGTCACTACAACGACACCCCTCCCACTAATTAACGAGCCCCCTGTGCCACAGCAGAGCCCAGTCACCAAGAGCCCGCCAGTCGTCACTGTCAGGGCAGCCACCTCTGGCCAAAAAACGCCGGAACCGTTGTATTGCCAAACGTCACTAATACTGTTCTGCCACTTTCACAGTGGTCTGCTAATGGATTCAACTGCAATCATTCAGAAAGACAATCCATATTTGGAGATGCTCATGGGAGTTCATTTCCATACGATTTAAAACATTAGACGGCATTTAGCGCACAATCCCACCGTTTGGCCTCCCAAAAACATGTCGACTTCCTCGATCTCGAACAGACTTTGTGATTACCGGTCCCCTTATTGGATATCTTTGCCGGAGGGGGTCTACGTTGTATTTTCTTAGCTTATATATCCACCCTGGAGTCATTGGGAAGAAAGAGAATAAAATCCACCCCGGGGAGGATATCAAACGAAAGTTGAATGGAATATCGGCGCAATATGGATCAGTATCAATCTAGCACCGCTCCAGGCTTTCTGATTCATTATGTTTCACATTCTTGAAAATGGGAAAAGTCTGCAAATTCAGGAGAGAAGTTTGGTTCGTAACCGATGGTCGCCTGAGGGTGGGCTCATACTGCAAAGGGGTCGATTAACCGAGAAAGTGGTGAACTACTTCTTGGCGTATCGTTACATGACGTGACTTCATGACGAGGATAATGTTGGATTATTGATATCCGGAATCGATTTTGTTCATAGGCTAGATATAAAATAGGAGTATGGGCGTTATGTTTTGAATACACCAGTTGACTTTATATAGAAGGCAGGAATGAATGTGCGTTGATCGATATGCCTCTCGCTGGCGCGTGGCTTAGATAAGAGAGGATATATACGACAGAATTGGAGTTCGACCGAGGTCATAAGAAAGAAAATTGGCTTAACGGGGCACCCCAGAATAACCTTAATCATTACCGATACATGGTATATAGACGACCATTTGAATGTTAGGATAGCGATCTAGCCACCAATAGCATTGACGAGTTTATCTACTGCAGCATCCAATGTCGCAGACACCTTAGAATAACTATATAAAGGTTCTTGGGCGGACAAATGTACACATGTTTCGATACCGTGCTAGCGATATGATTGTCTCATAATTCGTGATAAAACTGTGTGCTTGGCTATTACCTCTCGGATTTGGACATAGGTTTGAATGATACGTTGTGGTGAACGTTAGTCAACCCAGGACTGCAAGATTTGCAGAGTATGTAAAACACTCACTATGCATATGCAGCCAGTAACCCGCCAATATGTATATCCGTAGAAACACAGTGATACCAAATAAACTCGCTTGATTTGATTTCATATTATTCTCACAGGTTCAGGAAGCAACTGATGGTTTATCAAGGAACCCTGGCCGAGGTGACCGAGGAAAAGCACTAGTGATAACTTTCTCTCTATTTTCGACTAGTGCTCAGACGGTATCGAGGCATTAGTATGCTGTAACCAATCCCAAACGGCTCCCGGGGCTGCCATTTTCCGTCCCCATCCGGAGGACGATCAGCCAACACCTACAGTGACGTCGTACCCATTGGGGCCCGGGAAAACGCCCCCCTCCCCCCTCAAAAAAAAGTTTTGTCAAAGGTGTCATCAAATTCTGTTTCGAACCCCTTCAATTTGGAAAGAAGAAGTGTTTTTCGCTTGGTCAATGGTTGTTAACTGTCAACTTTCAATCATTTGAAACAATCGAATCATTACTGGTTGATAACTAATGAACCCAATGTGCCATCAACCCTGTCATCGTTGAACAATAGTATATACGTTTAGTCTCAGGGTAAATGCAACCTGTTATCTTGCCAAAGTCAGTAAATTTTCTATGAAACATTGCTAAATTTGTGATGGTTTTCTAAAACTGAAAGTTCGGAAAGATAAATGTAGTGACCAGAGATAATGCGACTCCATGTGAAGTTCTTTTTAAGTAATGCACACAGCTCGCTAAAGGGTCTACCAGGGTAAGTTTCCCTCATGGTGAGGTAGGTAGTTTCGGAGAAATGTTCATTCATAATACAGTGACAACCAACCTGGAAAATATTCACTTCGTTATCGCACGTTTTACCTTAGGTTCCGTTACTCTCGCTTTTCCTGCCCATGTTATCAAACGACATAGCTTTCCCTTCACCAAGTCACGTGACTACATCCCACGGGCATGTGAGACGATCATGGATCAGCCAACACAAACATGTTCCGATTTTTTTCAATTTTGGGCGCCTCTGGAAGAAGAAGAATTGGGAACTGAGGAATAAATGGCGATTACTTTAATATTCCCCAAAATAGGGAAAATCCAGACATTTTCATAAATTTCAGGTATGTTGCTTACTGCCATGAGGGAGTCTGCCAGACGAATTTTGCTATTCGCTGCGCGTTAACCTCTGGTGAGGTTCTCTGATTTTCGAAATTTGTTGCGTACAGCCGATCGACAAGACTTACTGTTACTAATCCGCAACAATTCCTCATAATTACCAAGTCCACCGCACCACAACGGAGCTTGGACGGCGAGACTCCGCCAGTCGCCACTGTAAGCGGAGACACATTCTGAGAAAACACCCGACGGTGAATGCGCACGAATCTGGAACAAGCCAGACCTCTGTACTGCCAAACGTCACTGATTCCGCTCGCCAACCTTTATAAATAATGAAACATGCATTTATATAGCGCTCCTTACTCCCGTCGTGCAATTGTTTCGGTAGAACAGCATATTCAACTCTCGCATGACAAAACTGTTTGAAACCAGGGGTCTGTCATGTTAGATGACATCTCCCTACCAGAGCAAGTAGTTTAACCATAAATGATCACTGACAGCATTACAACCTATCTGAATACTGTAGCTGAAGCCATACGCACACGGGAGGCAAAAAACTCGAA
>JAUOBX010629733.1:0-15346 GCA_032360705.1 Eupentacta quinquesemita | reverse complement strand
GAATTGGGCTATTTTTCATGATATTTAGGAATTGTATGGCTCGAATGATTTCAAACTTCGCAACAAGGTGGAAAGACAGAAAAAACAGTATAACCCTCATTTCGGGGCAAAAGTGTTGAAGAATGCAGACATTTCAGGGAAATTCTCTGATTTGGGCGAAAATTGTGAATTTGGCTAATTTCCCGACCTTCTTCCATGATATCGAAAAATTGCAGGGCTCGAATGAATCTAAACTCTGCAACAAGGTGGGAAGACACAAATTACAATTTTCCCCTGAATTTAGGGGGAAATTTTGAGTATTGGAGGGAATTTCTTTGACTTGAAGGGCAAATTAGGAAGTTGGCTAACTTTCCGCTATTCTTCATGATATAGAAGAATAACAATTGTTACTATGGGGGTGCAGAATATTGTTCACAGTGGATCAGTTTGGGAGGCAGACTGCGTTGGCCAGTTGGCCCAGCAATAGTTGCCGATGAGATATGCAACTCTGTGAATTGCCCTCTCGTTTTCTTTTGAATACTCAAGATTATAACATGCCACCCATTCCAGCTATGCATATAGCAGTGGTGTGTACACAGTGAAAATGTGCTGTGTAGTACGTTCCAGTTACTTTCTAGAGAAATATAATATTATTGAAGTTCTGATGGACAGCAGTGACGTCTCCGAAATATGTATGTATATGTATGATTTTGGTGACCTCGCCGCTGCCAATGAATCGAATATACTATATCCGATAATCGATTGGATTTTCAGAAATGTAGCATACCTCATACTATATCATAGTATTAGTTTAGCTGATGATGGAGATGCTATAATCCGATCCTGAACCATAGTCATCTTTAGAAATGAGAATGCTGGTAATATTTGAATGGAGCAGGAATGAATAACAAACAAGCGGGGAGAGGTAGGTAGTGATGATACAGAACGAAATACAAACCAAAGGAATATATAACCTTAGGGACAGATCCCAACCTTACTCGTGAAGTGAAACTGACTGGTATTGATTCAGTAATAGTGTAATAGTTGGTAGCACTCTTTTGGCAGGGGAAGAGGAGAGGGTGGAAGGGGGTGTACGCCAGTTGAAATACATAGCAGGATACAACACAGGAGAGAACCCACAATAAACTAGACATGTGGAGGCGGGTGAATCGTTGATGTGTTTATCCAGCATAAATTATGTAAATTTGACACATTAGAACAATTACATCAATTCATGTCAATTTGAAATGACCTTTATATTTTTCGGGACGAACTGTAGTCCACATCCACCAAGTCTCGAGTTGATCGGATAGACTTGATAATTTGGCATGGAACCTGCAAAATAAAGGTCAAATCGTCAGAGATTCAATTGCGCTAACGCATTGGCATCGGAGATGGCAGTGGCGTCGGCGGGCAAATCAATAATTTGAACCATTATATCCCTCTTCGCTGGGATACAAATGCTATCGTATGATGATAGTCCAAGATTGATTCTATCCACAGATTGTTCGATCATCACTGCATATACTTACGTATTCCATTTCTCGTTTGCATTAGAAACTTTCACGACTGCCAATTACTGAACTGATACTACAGTACTACGAGTAATATTTCATTATTCCATTGGGTACTACTATTTGGAAGCAGCATAGATATTGTCTTCCTACTCAAGATAGTGGAATGGATTACCGTTACATCCATTACTTATCCTAGTATTGAATAATATGACGCTATTGCTATACGAGTCAATTCATTTCAGTGTGCGGCCCAGGGGAATAATAAGGATATATAGTCATGGATTGTAATCCCAGAAATTGTCTCCTTCCTAATAATATTAAATTACATACGACGCCAAGAGTAAACGAACGTCAGTTCTGGAGAGGGCTGGAGGCAGTGCATGTAAGGATACTTGCAGTTTTAAGGAGTGGTGTCATATATTTGAATAACATCGAGGAAAGGGAGGCTGAGTTAGACGGTTGGCTGGTACATACCTCGTCATCCAAATACATTTTTGATAGTGTTGTCAGATGGCATGCCTTCCCAATTTCAGTGAAGATATAGCTATGACCTTTCAGTTTACCTACTAATAATCTCCCTGACAAATTATAAAAATACTCCGGATGAATATACCAGAGATACATAGCATAACAACGTTTTGTCTCCATTGGCCTCTCGAATTTGTCATGTACATCGTGCTTGCCTAGGAGCAATACTTGATGGAAAGAGATAAACAGCGTGACAGTCTGGCAGATGAGAGCTTTGAGAGCTTTGGCCTCCTTTCCCCTGCGGGACATTTCCTTCACCAAATGATGTTTGCACGCATTGGGACCGATATTGAGCGGTTTTTTTCAAAATAATTATACAACCCTCCCCTGTGTTTTTATGATATACTCCATACTGATCGCTAAACCCAGTCACATGCAACAAACAGTCAGTAACCCCAATAATAACAGGCAGTTAGTCAGAGTAACGCAACAATCATCTTGCCTCGTTGAGTCTCGTTGCCTCAATGACTTTTGAATTGACAGATTGGACGCATAACGCATACGAAATGTGATAAATCAACGCGGAATTAGGAATTAATTTATTTCACCCGAGGATTCCGATTCATCCACCCGTATTCCCACCGATGCTCCTCATGCCCTTATACCATATTATATCGCTTTCCCACATCGCAGCCTCATAATTATCACCCACCTACTGTGTCGTCTGCTCTGATGGGCTTCCCTGAGACAACTCCCCGTCATAACCCTCTATACTCTGGGAGGCAGTGGGGGATGGGTCAGACATCCCACGGAATCAAATTGCATTCTCATCTTCTGACATCTGAGAGTATTCTGTCAGGATTAAACCTTTCTCTCCCTTCCTCGCTATATCTTCGAACATGTCTTCCCCTTCGTGGTTCGCCCGCCAATGTCACTGGTGCATGTCTCGTTGGGAAGATTGCAGTAGAACACGCGATTTCGACTCGTTTCCATTACCTGACCCTATATTGATTAATATGACGCTAAGATACATGCGAGATGAATAAATTCAGTCTCAACCCCGGAGATGGAAATAATCAGGATTTACTCAATGATAGCAATCACCGAAATGTTCTTTCTTCGTCCGCCAGTTCTCCTTTGCAATGATATCAAATTACAGACGACGGTAAGAGAGAATGAATGTCATATAGTAGAGAGGGCTGTAGGCAGTGTAGCGGGTTCGGTTCGGAGTAAGATGTGGCGTACATATTTTATCGTAGTGGGGAAAGAGGAGACTGAATTGGAAGGCTGTCTCGAACATGCCGTGCCCATTATGAACATTATATAAGTAGTGATGTTACATGGTGTATATTCTGTTAGGTGAGATATAGCTATGACCTTCCGGTTCATTTGCATGTACAATTTCCCCAGACATTCCAGAAATACTAACAGAAAATACTCGAGATACATTATAACAGCGTTTTGTCCCATGGGCGTCTCGAATGTTTCATGTACATCGCGTCTGTCAAGTGGCGATACTTGATCTGGAAGGTTACAAAACGTGACAGACTGGCAGTTTAGAAATTTGTTATAGGTTCTCTTGCGGTGTATTACCTCTTCAACTAATGCTTCCGCGAAGCATAAACTTGTATTAAGCGACTGTATCGCGACAGTTTGTTCAGATGAGTCTAGCCGAGGCTCAAGGGGTTTATCGACAATCATTATTTTTTCTCCAAAGAATGTCTGACTATTTTGGCAGAGCGATATTTGGAACAAATGAATACGCAATACCGTGACTTGATAGTTGCAGACTTGGTGAACAAATCAAGGCAATTGTTGGTGTGATTGGGTGAGTGGTGTGAACGTCAGCTTGCTGCTGTAATGCCATGCTATGTCGTCACATGATTCATTGAAGGCCCGGGTATCACCAACATATTTTTCGCATCCTACTGATTTCATTATTGTAATTGAAATGTGTCTTAGCAAAATGTGATACTTCAGTTTGACGTCATACGAAATGAAAAAGCGGATTGTTTTGCCAGTCCTAAACAAGAGGACGAACAGCACCAATGGGCCTGAACTGATTTGAAAAATAATCGTGCAATGATTTAGGTTATTGAGACTTGAGAGGTGTGTGATAGTGAAATTAGTCCTGAAAACAATTTCTCCAGGAACAATGATAACAAATCCCACGCTGTTTGAATAAATTATATTTGAAATTGTATTACCAGTGAGAGATGCTATATCACAATTTGGGAAATACCTTATTATCTGTCACAATTTATTTCAGAAAGTTGGTTCTGCGTGTAGTTTCATGACGAACACATATTTAGGCCCTATACTGGATGTCTCATTCGATGAAATGGAAAATACGATATGTCATTAGGCATCATCGATAGTAGTTTGTAATCTAGAAGAGAGAGCTAAAGTGCGCCAGAGTCTATTAACCTTTCCCGGCCAACTGCACTCTATTTCATCGACTCTAAATCATGAAGATTATAACGGGGCGATCATAAACTGAGTACACAGTTACATGACAGTGACACAATTGTGGAATATATTGTCCTTTCAGAAGTCCAATTCTCAAGGACCGTGTGGTACTCGTACATCTGTTTTGACATCGATCTCATAGCACCCAGGTATCTATATGAATTTGATAAAATAGGCACTGGTATAGTGAAAGGATAGGCACAGTTCTTTATTATAAATTCTATACTCTGTACTGTACGTATGAACTTGTGAATGCACCGAAGAAGGGCAATGCAATAACCATTAGCTACCAAAGCTTTCACGGCGCCCCTCCGCATGCTCGTTCATTACTGACGTTCGACACGTCCGTCCCTTTCAGGGCATAATGTTTCAGGGTTATTAAAGTGCAAGTTGTCAAGAAGTGTGCATGAAATTGATTCACCGGCACGATCCTGACAATTATGGAGAATGTGTTACAGTCACTTCAGACGCAGATTATACTGTGAACTATGTATGTGACTCGCACTCACATCGTTCGATCGTTATTTCGAAGCTGTACCGACTATACTAATCCGATCTCTCCTCACATTTTGAACTGTATACACTTCTAATTGAAATGTCACTCTAATAAACAAGGTTGGTTGTTTTCCTGGGCTTGCTTCACCGGCACGATCTCAGACAATCACGGAATAAGATTATACTAGGTATCCTCAGTATTCAGTTCAGTCCTGTATGGGACTCGCACTCACAATCATTCGATCGCCATTTCAGAGCTCTGCTCTCTATAATAATCCGACCTCTTCTCACATTTCGAACTGTATACACTTCAAATAACATATCGCACCTTAGGCCTACTTCCCTTCGATCACAGCCGTTTTTCCCCTGGGAGGACATGTGTAATATGACCTAAACTCAGTTCCTTGCAGATCACAATGTGAGATGAAACGAATTTACTTTTTTACCATGCGATTGAAGTAGTCCATTTCAGATATTACGATATACCTACCATTCCAGTGAATGTTACGATGGCATTTATATTTCCTAGGTTGCAATCAGCCTATCGCAGCTTTCATTACACTGAAACAGCACTTGCGTGTAACATGCGTGTAACGAAGGAGTTGTTACTTTCTCTCGACAAAAATTAGGAGGCTGCTCTCGTTCTACTAGACTATATACCGCTTCCTTTGACACTATTAGCCATGCTCGATTATTTGATCGCCTGAAGTGTAGAAACGGAAAACAGTGAGCAGTCTACAAATGGTTCGTCTCGTATTAAAAAAAAATCACAAACAAGCAATTATAGTTGACAATGCCATCATATTTGGAACATTCCCACTTCCCTGGGGGGTTCCGCAGGGCTCTGTGAAAGAACCACTCTATTTCATACTCACATACAATATACCTGCTCACGATGGCATTCAGCATATGGTATACGCTCACGACACCCGAATGTACATAATCATTAACGTCATAACACCTTCAAACTGTTACTAGACTAGAATCTTGCATTGCTGTTGTACGGTCGTGGACTATAGAAAATAATATCATGCTGAATGATGCCAAGACTGAAATCGTCCACTATTTTTTCCAAAACCGATCACCCTCCCCACTCGTCAGTATCGGATGCTCAGATGTCAAACTTGCTTGAAGAAATGGGTAGCGTGCATCATTCATAAAAGTTGTAATATCTCGAACAGTCCGAACGTCCGACTTATTTATGCAACCATATTCGGCTATTGACACACAGTACAATCACACATGTCCAACTGTTTTGAATAACAACAGAGGAATTGCGTGCCAAATTATGAGCATTGCCTTGAATCTGGAGTTGTTCAACCTCGAAACCCAGATTCGCTTTGAGGGTCCTGTGAAAACAACTCGGGCTATATGTCGAAATTAAAAAAAATAGATGCCTGGAGGTTGCGTTTATATCACCTATTCTCAATTAACATATATCTGTCACCCATAATTAATGTTTTCATCGCTAGTGAATGAAAATGCTAAATTAATTATTTTTTCTCTACTTCTCGAAATTTCCGTAGTCTATAAGAAGAGCAGATCCATCGTTTATATTGGAGTAACGATTTCATTGTTCGTAAGCCCCCCCCTCCCAATGAATAATTTTTATCAATATAATGCAGAACCGATTCTATCATTGGAGTATACTTTTCGTAATATATCTCCAAGTAATGATTTGAATAAATTATTATGAGCTCTCTGTTTACGTCTCAATGCTAGCTAATTGAACTGGCAATTAACCTATTTGATCATGGGTTCAGAATAAGTACAGAATGGTTTAAACCATAATTAACTCTGACATCCATCATCCACAATATTTGAGTAGGTGACCAAAGTCGGAAAAAATGTTCGCCCTTTTCTAGTCTGATCATGTTGATGTTTGAGGTACCGAAAAGTCAATCTACTAAAGTGAAGACACATGCTGCTCTATACCATCTCATTTGAGGTTCCAAATCCATCTTATTCAATATACGAACCATACACTTTGTCACATATAGCATATGACTCTCAGTTCGATTTACGCCGAATCGGCCAAGTCGTTCATTTTACAAATTGGGTATATGAACATATTGCCTCAACTCATTAGAAGGTATATGCATACCTCTTATTACGACTTTCAGCGAACGCTTATCATAACAAACGGATAAAAACACATAAACCTGTATACATTACTAGTAGCCACACAGCAAATACTGTCGAGCCTGAACGTGTTCATATAGTCACCTATTATTTATTGTGCATGGATATAGCGCAAAAGTCTCTGGAAGATTCTATTCATTGTACTCAATATTTTCCTATTTGAATCTCCGCCAAAAACGAAGACAACTGCATTCACTTTGTATCGTATCCTCCACATTGGTATTCCCTGTACAGCTTCTTTGTCTGAACCTGACTCTTGAAGAGTGGGAGACAGGTAAGATTAACCTACATACTAGTTCAATGATAGATCTTCGATTTCAATTTGTCGACAATTCTGCTGTCCTGGATGCGTCCTCGGTTTTTGGCTGTATATATATGTACTGGCTTTTGAGAAGGCATTCACCAGTAATAGGAAAATCCTAACGCGTATCATCCAGAGTCAATTTAGCACGTTAGTTTCATCAACAGTATACCAACTGTTGAGCATGGATCATATACTTATTGTGCAGATGCTTATTATGCATGCATCCAGGCAATCCAGTAAAGGACATATGTGGGACTAATTCATACAATTAAGCCTGATCTAATTACCCTTTCATGACTAATAATAACGAGAGCTCCACAATAATGAGAGCTCTGCTCGCATGTGGAGTTACATCTATATTGTTGTGACAGTGACATCGCCTCCTTGTATTATGCGCGAAACGTGACAGAATCATAAAATAAGGACAGCTGCCAGCTTATTAGAATGGGAATCAACTCATCGAAATTAGAATCAACTTATCGAAGACATAATTAGTCCATTGAAAATGGGAACGCCTTGATTATATTTTCGACACCCTTATGCATTATTGAGAGACTCCCGTCGCGCGGTCTGTAACGAAAACGTTTGAATTGGGAACCAGACGGGCCAAACTGGGAGTAGGGTACCAGCATCTGTAAGCGGAAGTGACTTCATTCCAGTCCATCCTATGATCGTAAGGACAATTTTCCTACCTGAACGTTCAAGTAACGTTTTGGATATTTTACAAGAGATAATGTACCCGCCGCGTGGGGCGCTTACTCTTCATTTACTTTTCGACTTTACTTCTCGATAGAACAGTGTTGAACATAAAAAATATGCCACCTATTCCCGCTATGCGTCATAATGTTGGATATACAGTACAAAATGAGCAGCCCAGTACGTTCCAGTCACTTTCTAAAGATATATTATTTCACTGAAGTTCTGAGCGACAGAAGTGAAAAACTGCATAAAAACTACATATGCCAGCAGAGGTTCACGATGAAACTGTTATAACGTGGCCCTTTGAAACATCATATACATTTCCGTGGTTTCGATTCGAAGTCTGGTGATTTCATCCCAGCTCAGCGTGTGATTACGTTTCACGCAGTCCGACTAATGTCAACTCGTCTGCGAAATTAAAGTTCATCTTAGAAATCTCGGCGATCAATCAGTGGATTCATTACTAAGAATATTTCAATCGACCTTGCCGCAGCCCATCAAATAAATATAATGTTATCCTACTCTTCTTGATTAATTAGAATCGCTGTAATGTAACATACCTTACACTGGCAGCATAACATTCGTTTAGCCGGCGATGAGGCGTATGTACATGAATAGGGACATATACACACAGGCAGCATGCATGGACAAGTAAGCAATAACAACATACAAAACGTATGCAAACGAAAGAAAGATCTTGAATAAATACATGTCACCTTTTCCGCTAGGTACCGGTACAACTGACTTAATACATATCCAGATATCGTGTCAGTCATAATATTCTTATAGAAAGCAATGGGATGTGAGACTCATTGTCGAGACATAGCAGACATCACAATAGATATATAAATACAACTAGACTGGTTGAACCTGGTACCTGACATTTTGGTGGGCCCATAATTTCCCTGAATACCGGATGGTTGGTAAGGAAGAGGTCAACATTATTTTCACCTCTTGTTGGGGAGTTGACTATTTGTTGCAGCTCTCAATCCTGGACAAAGGTCAGCTGTCTTTTTCTCAATGTAGATGCATACACATGGTGATGATGGCAGGTATAGGTACCGATCCCCAGCAATCCATACAACAGTATACCTATACTGGCCCACCACTTCCTCGACACGAGCACATGAGGAGTCGAGGTAGTGAATGTCAAAGCTAAGCTTGGAAGCCTATACACAGCTCCCACTATGAGCAATATTTATGTTATTCAGCACACACTCTGTATCCACATCGATGCCAACGTTTCCTCAAATGAGATCCTTACTGATTGCAAGTAGAACCTCACCATAGTCATCATTGCGATATTTGCGAATAACATCGGAATTGGGCGGTGACATTTCAGAGCTGTTGATGTTGCTGTTGAGCCATAATTGAGCCGATAATTATAGTGGGTTAAGATCCTAAATCAAGATCGCTGGGTCATCTCGTTTGTTTTCGGTGCAGTGAGAATGTTTAAAACATTAGGAGAGTGGACATGCAGCAACATCCATTTCCGAGCACATCTACAAATAATTTAGGGGCACATAATTACCAATGGTTAGATAAATCGGACCAAATGCCTAACATTTTCAGCAGCCCCGAAGCAGCAGAGACAGAGAGAGCGGCAGCGGACATATATTGTTGATATGCCCGAACAGTTTATAGAAAGTGTCACCGGTATAGAATCGTGTTTTTGTTTTAGTTTGATAGTTTTTTTATTATATTCATGCACTCTTCGTTTGCATAACAACCTTGAAGACTGCCAATTCACTAACTACTACTACAAATAACATTCCATGATCAGATTGTGTTAGAGATGTGTTATGTACTTCTAATATGGTAGCAGGTCTACACTGATCTCTGTAGGCAGAGGGTATCATTCCCTTCTAATTCCATACACACAGTGATAGGAGGACGGCGACCTATATATATATATATTACTTATCCTGGTATCGGTTTATATTACGCAATCAATATATAGGTCAATCAATTTCGGTGCAAGCCCGAGATAAATATTAGGGATATAGTCATGAATAGCAATCGCCTAAATTTCCGGATCCTAGTTCCCCTCTACAATAATATCAAATTACATGTGACGCCAGGAGAAAATGAACGTTTGTCCTGGAGAGGCTTGCATACAGTGCATGTAACAGTATTCGGAATAAAAGAGTGGTGTTACATATTTGATCAGAATCGGCGACACGTAACATGATAACGTTTTGTCCCCATGGGCCTCTCGAACTCTTCATGTATATCGTTCCTGCCAAGTAGCAATACTTGAATGAAAAGATTACAAAACGTGACAGTCTGGCAGATGAGAAATGGTATCCACGTCATCGGAGGATGTTTGCACGCATGTGGACCGGTATTTAGCGAGTGTTTCGCGCCAATTTCCCCAACGAATCTGGAGGGAAACATCCCTGTCAGCAGTTCTCCTGAATTTAATTCTGTCGTAATGGTTTGTTGTTGCTCACAGTCTCTAATCTCCGTTAACCTGAGGTAGGCCTATCATGCCTCATCTAATTACAGCAGCCACGATGCTCTATTCGCATCTTACATTTGAGGTGGAATCATTTCCTGAACGATACATTGACAGCATGTGCACAGCGCTGAGTGGTTCACTCATCTTATGGACTCCGACAGAGTAGCATGAACAGTTGTCGTAGCTGACTCGTTGCTATTACTGACGGTCTCACCCGAGGTTCTATATACCCGTTTTACTCGTATTCCAACCGATGCTCCCCATGCCCATACCCTATTAGATCCATTCCTCACATCGTTGTCTCATAAATATCATTCTGCAATTGTATTTGCCCCAATGTTCTTCCCTGAGATAACTGCCCGTCATAACCCTCTGTCCATACTTCGAGGGTTTTTTATGCAAAAATTGCATTCTCATCTTCTGTCATCTTCTAAAGTTTGTGGAAACATTTCTTCCTCTCCGAGGTTCACTCACCGAAGTACTGGTGCATGGGAGAAATGGCAGAAACCGGACTACAGAAATACAACAGCCAACACAAATGACCATTGTGGTACCGTTTTCGTTTTTCGTTTTCGATCTGGCCCCCAGAATATTCCCTACGTAGTGTGTAATACCAGGCAGAGCCTCGTTCGCAATAATAATTTCCAAGACATCCCTCCAATAATCTGAGTGTTCTCCAGGTAATGCTCCAATATATCAACGGGTACTGCATATTTACTACTTGAAAGCGTTCCGTCCCATTCGGGCAGATTGCTAGTAGACGCTATTGCGACTCGTATCCATTACCTAACCCGGTAGTGATTAACATGGCGCTATCAATAAACAACATGATAATTTCAGTCCAAGCTAAGCCCTAGGAGATGGAAATAATCAGATATACTCGATGATAGTAATCATCGGAACGTTCGGTCTCCGTTCCCTAGCTCTCCTTTGCGATAATCCAATAATATCCAATCACAGACGACAGTAAGACACCACGAATGTCCGTCCTTGGGGGTAATGTCGCGATGTCCTCAGTAAGGATTATTGTGTTACTTTGCCATCAACGCGGGGAATATGGGGCCTGAATTGGACAGTTGTCGTGAACATGCCTTGCCAATTGCACATATATGTAGCTTTGACATTTCAGTTTGCCTAGTTGTAAATGTTCCCCAGACGTTCAATAAATACTCAGGAAAGAGTTTCATGTACATCTCATCTATCAAGTGGTAATACTTGATCAGGAACGGTACAAAACGTGCAATTTGGCAATTCAGAAATTTCCGTTATAGTTGTCCCGTTCTTGTGGTGTATAACTCTTTCAATGAATGCTCCTCCAACCATAGACTGGTTCGAGGGATTGTATCGCGACAGACTGTTCAGCTGAAGCTAGACAGAAGCTAGACAGCTAATTCCTTGTCAGTTTTACAATATCAGTAATCATTAATTCAATTTTGCCTCTGGCATACAGTTCATTGTGGGGAATGTATGCCCACCATGAACTGGCAAGTATAAAATACGAACTATAGTTCGGAGGTAACGTATGGTACATTTCGGTGATGTCCCTGCAGCATAATAACAATATCCCTGCACAATAGTGAAATTGCTTGTCAATCATGTAATATTACTGAAGAAAGTTCGCAGCAACTCCTTCTAAAATGAAGATATCGTTATCATAGCTTAGTCGGGACTGCCTTCCGTGATTGATTCTAGGGACGATTGCAATCCCTATTCTGTATTTTATCGCCGTGATGTCTCCGTAATATACGAAGCAATTAATACTATACTTAAGCCTCTTCAGATGGAGGATCTCAGGGTATACTGCAGGAGAGTACTCCAGTTCATTCTGAGATACATCCATCTTCATTTCGAAGTCGATCGATGCTTCGCTCTCCGAAGCTTTGCAATTTGATATCGAAACTATTGGCATACATGCAGACACTAATGAATATGTGTGGTATGAATTATTAAAGGGTGTTGGCAATACATTGACCGGATCGTAAGTTTATTCTCCGTAAATCAAAATGTATCTTTATTCGATGACATGAAAAGTGGGAGATATTGTATAGCAGTTTGTAATGATGCTGCCTTGCCAGTCTCGGGACTATAATAGAATCACGCCATTGAATAGTAGTACATTATATTCATCATTGTCGATTTTCATGATATTTCCCTCCATTATTGACAGTTAAGACAATGATAAAAGGTGGTTTCGGTAAGGTAACCAAATCTGACACATCGCGCATACCAAGAAGTAGGCCCATTGTGAACGACATCATTACAGTTGAAAACTTTCACAGGTCATGCTCTGTGAGACGTCCGGTCTGCACCACCTGGACCACGTGTTATACAAGTTTGTTGATATTGGATAGCTCCACCACATTCCGAGATAACAATACCCTGGCGAGAAGAACATCTTAACTCCTTTCCTAAATTTCGGACAGGTTGATGTTCCTGCTGGACCTATGGTTTTCCCTCATTTCTGTAGATTCCAATGTCCCATGGGGATCTGTACCAACACATTCATTCGAATTCTGTCAAGGCAGAGAAGCTTCCCGCTAAGGTGGGCTGAGGACCAATCTACGAATAGATCTGCCGCTTCTTGCCTATTCCTCTCTGTTTCATGGACTATTCCTCGATCTTTCTCACACCCCTAGTATTTGTTAGGATATGCTGACAATATATTCCCACACTATGAAGGTATCTGTCACTTTTAACAAAGTTGCTTTGGCGGCGCATTTAAAATATATTTGTTGCGCTGTTCACTTTCCATTTAATGTGAGGAGTAGGCTATGCTGATCGTTGCGTGCACAGCAAATCCCACTAAAGTTGTTTATATCACGAAACTGATAGATGATAAAGCTATCTTGTAGAGAGGAAATTTTAGTACAAGACGCACAACGTTCCCTATCATGAAAGTCACGAAGGCCGAAGTCATCTTTTCAATAAATAGCAAATGATTTAACAACTGACTTAGACAGAGCAACACTCCCGTAAACTAGTACCATCCCTAGCAGAGTGTACACAAACGGTATACATCAACCAATAACAATCCTAGGTAGCAAACAATCGTAGTAGGATAATTAAACAACAGTAGTCAGTGACTGTCAGTCTCATGTACACATCAGGCTCCCATTTACGTTGGAATCATCTTATTTGTATTATAATTATGTTTATGAAATAAGTGAAGTAGGACCTGTTAGTTTCAACACTCTGTCACTAACTTACGTTTTCCTATACTTTCTTGCTAAGTATTCTCACGTTTTCGAGAACGTGTCTCATCATGGGTCATTTCTGATGGTCCCAATTAGCATGTCAGAGGCGTTTCGGCGGCGGGTTTTGGCAGGTTTGGCCGGTTTTCACCGGGCGGTTTTTCCCACCTGTGAGTGGGAAAAACTGGGAAAAACCTTAAATGGTATATAATTCATCTAAATTCATGTGTAACTAGTGGGGGAGCATGGACACTACAAGAAAATGATATTTTGTACTAGTCCAAGGGTATGGGTACATCCGAAGAACGGCCATGATTTATAACTTCGTGATTTTTAAACTATTGTAGCCTGAACAATTGGAATGAATGAAGAATTAGATGCTCCATTCAACCAACTTCATTTTCCCATAGAGATACAAAACTACATTTAGGCCTATCTCACAGAATGGACATGAAGTTTCAAACGCTTGATCCCTCCATCTCCAGGCTATGGTTTGTCATATCATACAACATACATTGTCTTGATACATGGACAGTTCCTCCCTCTGTATAGGCCTATATAATGCAACACACTACAAGAACATGGAGAATTGGGCAATCATAGAGGCTATAAAATGTGACTTTTATGACTTTTACAACTCACTGGCCAAGCAGAAGTGTCCAGTATCACCTTACCTGTCCACCTCTAAGTGAGATTCACCCATGCATATAAAGTTGTATAATAATTGGACCATGTTTGCATCAAGGTGAACAAGTTGCACATAGGTTGTGTGAATGGCTGAATTGGGCCCAGTGTGCATTCAATCAATTGGTCTGGTCCCTTACAATACATGTCCCATGTTTCAATGCAGTGTCTTCTGCGCCCCGGATTGAAGTTGAAGTTCACCTCAATATATAATTGCTGCCTATGTATTATTTGAATGAACTGTCTGAGCACATAAGAGGCCCAACAAATTTAGGGGGGGGGCAGTGGTGACCATAGTATAGGCAATAGGCGATGCATACAGTCACTATAATAGGATGAATAAGTGCAACATAAAGAATACTCCTTCAGGCCTTTCTCCACTGAAAATATCATAAGGATGTGATAAAATAGCTTGAAATGAAGCTAAGAAACTCCCATATTCCTGTCATGTTACAGAGGCAAGCCTAGGGCCTACTGTCTGATGACCCTGCCTATATAACAAAAGGATAACATTAGTTTTCAATATGGAGGCGGTTTTTACCGGTATTTACCAGTTTTTCCCGGTTTTTACCTGGTTGTTACCGCTTAGTGGGAAAAACAGGTTTTTCCCGGGAAAATGCCAACCCTGATTTCAATACCCCTAAATTCGAAAAGTTCCCAACTTGTGGTATCTTAGTGTTACTGTATCTTTGTGAATAGGTTACTGTAGATACGATGCATCACAAAAGCAAAAGGGAACCAAATGAATGTCCCCATTGAGATTACACAATGATAACTGATTTTTTTATCCCTCCATCAGTGAGAAGTGCAAATCAATTTTTCCCTACAAAGTCAATGATTACTTGCATCTATACCTTCCTAGAAATAATGTGAACGGTTTCCCATATCCGGCCCACATTTTTCATGTGACTGAGTTTTGGGAAAGTCAAATTTGTGT
>JAUOBX010629622.1:0-15356 GCA_032360705.1 Eupentacta quinquesemita | reverse complement strand
GCGCCAGCGAGCATGGTCAGCTGGATATTGTCAAGCTGCTGATTGGCCAGTCTGGCTGCGATATCGCCGTTAGCGACAGCGTAAGTCTTGCATCTATTTTCCTCCTCTGCTATTCAACTATATACAGCTATACAACTAAATAACTATATCTGATTTGTGTTGGCATTTTGACTATGTTGGCCAAACATGCACTGGGACACAGAAGTATTGCCCATTAATTGTTTGTGGGACCTTTCAATAACTATGATATTTACAGTGCACATGAATGATTTGCAAAGGTTAGTAAATTGAACATTTGTATTTGTATTGTGGCACAGAAGCACTGTCAATTGTTTGGAGACTTGCAAATAGTTTGCAAGACATTTCAAAAGAAGTTGATATGCTCATATACCCCTAGTCGTGATGCATCTGCAATTTGTTTTGGACAATGTCCGGAAAACTCTGCCATGTGTGAATGGCCTATATGATGAGTGTGATCATGTTTTCAAAGTCGTTGTGGATCAATGAATAGATAACACTGATGCTGTTCACTTCTTCCAGACCTTGTTTAATTACTTCTTGACATATCTGTGAACAGTATGATGGATGGACTGAGCAAGAATAAATTACAGCCCTGTTCTATCCAAACAATTTAGGATATCTCAAAATATTGGACTGTCCTAATCTCATCCTCTGTGGAAACACTTGCTGTCCACAAAAATAACTGACTCTTCCTATGTCTCGCATATTGTAAAAAGGCACTCACGTGAAGGGCACGGTGCTCCCAAGCCACTCCGGCATACTTTGAAAATTAGTTTGGAATAATCAGTGACTCCGAAATAAAACATCAGAGACATTTTGTTGATTATTTAGACTGTTTGTAAGTTAATGGTTAGTTAGCACATAACATACAAATGTCCTTGATAAATATACCATATTTATTTATTAGACCTATACTACTCCTATTGTAGTGCACCTTCTACATCGGTATTCTTCTCTCTGTTTCCATTTCTGCCAAAATAGTTCTACAGGCAAGGCTCTATCTGCTCAACATTTCTTACTAAGAATCTCAAATGTAACATTATTAATTGTGGTATCAATCAAGACAATCAATCTATGTCATAATTACCTCAAATTATTTGATAAATAGTTTCACGGACTCCATGTTTCTCACCAAGTATCTCACATCTAACATTTTCTATTGTGTTGTCAGTAAAGATGGACAAAAAAATGGATCCCTGTCATAATCAGTCTCATTATTCCTGAACAGTTCTCAAGCTTGGCTCTATCCACTCAATATTTCTTACTAAGTATCTCAAATCTAAATTTACTGTGGTGTCAATGAGGATGTTTGATCTATGTCATCATTACTTTTATTCAATATATAAATAGCTTTACAGGCACAACTCTATCTGCTTAATATTTCCTACATTATTTATTGTGGTATCAACGAATATGGCATAATTACTCTGCTATCTCTTCCTGGATATCATGCGAGCAATGGTCGAAAAGAAGGTTGATTCATCACCACTGCTAAACCACAGCCTACACGGCCATAGTTCCTCATGAGCCTTCAGTGGGTTTCTGAACCTGAATCATTCATCTGAATAAAGAATGCTCAATTTCATAACAACCAGCATTTCCCATTACCTGTTATTTTGAAATTCTGGACTGAGCACAAATGGCCTGTTGGCAAATGTGCTATTTTGAGAGATCTATTCTTCTCTCGTATCACTTCAACAGGATGGCTGCAATGCTTTTTCCATCGCAATGGAGAATGGACACAAGGCCATCGGGGTCCTACTCTATGCACACATGAACTTTGGGAAACAGTCAACTCCTGTGAGTAGTCCATTTTCTTCTTCTTCTTCCAGTTTTATTCCGGTTGTGTCCCCCATTACAGAGGTGGCCGGATTTGCCTTACTCCATTGGCACACTTCTCACCATCTCAGTCGTCCTCGCTTCCTTGCTCCAGCCACCTGGAACTCTAGGGCTCTCCTCAAGACATGATCACTATCCCTCCTCAACACATGACCATACCATCTCACTCTGTTTGCCTTTGCCAACTGGTCAACAGACTCCTCCAAACCGAGCATCCCCTGGTTTGGAGGAGTATGTTTACCACTTGGCAAAGACAATAAGAGTGTATTGGTAGGGTCCTGTGCTGAGGAGGGATAGTGATCATGTCCTCGGGAAGTGCTAGAGCTTTGAGTGGCTGGAGCAAAAAATCAGGAACGGCTGGACATGACATGGAACAGGCGGGGGGAGGCGAAGGATGAGTGGACGCAAAAGGTTGACTTGAGTTTGGAGGATATGCCATAGATCAAGCCAGTTGGCAGGAGTTAGGGCGGTTGCTGTAAGGATAGGGTGGCACCGGGCCACCCCTGTGATCAGGGCCCTGACCAGATTGAGACTAGACGCAAGAGAAGACCATGTCAGAATATAGGCTGCATCCACATTGTCGCAGCCTGAACCATGTTGCAGCTGACCTGTTGGTGACAAAGTAACAATGAGTGTCAGAATTGTGTGATTACGAAGGTTGCAGGTTTGATTCTCGTTATCAGCATTTATGAACAGTTGACAACAGTGTGAAAACCTTGAAGGCCAATGGAAGTACTGAACATGACTATGAAGATTATAATTCTTTTTGATTGCTGTATCATGAGAATCTAACCCTGATCTGTCGTCAATTCGATAAGACAGTGAAAATGAAGTTAGATCTGTTATAACTGACTGTTTATGTCATCACACAGGGGAGATGAAGACCTACTCATTGCAAAGTCAATGCTTCAAAGGGAAAAATCAGTCACACTTCTCACTTATGTAGGAATATGAAAGAAGTAAATCACTGTGTAAACTCAACAAGGGCATTAATTTGATTCCTTTTGTGACGTTATCAGACCTAACCTAATGATGTTGATAACACGAAGATGAGTCAGGTTGCAACCAATATGTTTATGTAGGTGCTGAGGGTTAATACACTCCTTTCATCTATGCAAGTTGAGTCAACACGCCTGTTAACACCTTGCACACAGCCGTGCGTTAACTGGCTCTCATGATATCTTTGTCATCTCATTGGATGATTGTTGTCATATGATATTAAATTTGAAATACTATCATGTGATTGTGCAGAAATATTCCATAAAAGTTACTATTGCCCACGTTCATGTAATAGAGTGATCAAACTATTCATAGCTTCTCCTGTGTACGGAGAAGACCAAAACCTATGTTTAATGTAATGAGCGTAGTAAACATTCTTTTATACATACCAATTAGTTCTAATTGATGCCCATACTCCAATTGTCGCCCACCCCTACGTTTTGTCAGGGATACAACATTTCAGAAAAAATCCTAATTACCGCCCACTCACAATTTTTCAAACTCACATATTCACAATAGCCCACTTAGCAGAGATAATTGATGCCCAAACATATTTTCCATGTCAATTTTTTGGGGGGGATTCGCCCACGCCCACTTCGGCCAGTGGGCTAGTCACAGCCGGTGCGTCCTTGGGCACAGTGCTTCATCCCTATTGCCTTGTCATACCCATGCACTATTGGGAGCCTTGCAAGTGAAAAAGTGTCAGAGTGCCAACCATTTCCTATGATCATGGTAATATCTGTAGAGCGTTCTAGGCATGTCAGTGACCTTATGGAGCGCTATATAAGTGTGTGATGTTGATAAACCGAATTTTGTACATGTAGGCCTAGTAATCCTAATGCAACTCCTGCCAAAACTAAATAATAATTATACACTACTGTACCAATAGTCATCCAGCATGTTCCATATTCCTCTTGTATGCGTACCATGTCCTATGATCATGGTTTTATCTGTAGAGTGCCCTAGGCATGTCAGTGACTTTATAGAGTGCTATATTTAATAGTGTGTGGTATCAATAAACATGCTTTCGTACATGTAGTCCTAGTATTCCTAATACAATTCCTGCGAAAACATGATATATCATACATTACTGCACCAGTGTTGGCACTGAGCTCTTCAATTTGGGAGGGAATTCCCTCCCTGTGAGTTATTATGAGAGGGATTTTAGGAGTGAAAGGAGGGATTCTCTTATATAGTAACAATTTACAACCTCAGAATCCAAAATGTTTGGGAGGGATTGTCCTACCTGAGTAATTTTTTTGAGAGGGATTTCTGCAGTGAAATCCCTCTCAAACTCCTCTTAGCGCCAACACTGTACTGCACCAATAGTCATCCAGCATGTTCCATATTCCTCTTGTATGTTTGTAACATTCTCCTTGTCATTACAGAAAAAGAGGCTAGCTGGTTCCCCAAGGTAACTCTATCCTATTCTTCTGTCAATATATTCTTGTATACATTGATGATTGGGTTGATCTAGCCTACATTGATGATACTTACAATTGGTATGTATGTTCCATGATGCATAATTGTTATTACTCTCATTACAAGATCCATGTCGCTCACACCGTCAAAGTGTTCAACAGATATTACTCTGATCACAGGGAGTAGGTACGCTCTTCAGCAATCCCATAGAGAAAGTGTTTTACAGATATGATCCCAATCGCATGGGGAGAATTGCAGCGCTCAAGGCATAGATTTTACTCGAGTTTACTTGCAGGTCCCCAATACTGCCTGGGTGAGACAAGGCAATTGAGATAGAGTGCCTTGCCAAATGACACACTGGAAAAGCCAGCCTGCAATATGTAGTAAACAAACTCACCTTTCCATTACCAGGTGCCTTGTTCCAGCCTCAATGTTGATATCTGTTATCAAACTAGACATGTGCAGGCGAGTGAAGGTTCGCTTTCAAAATCTACGAAATTAGAAAAATTGTACAAATTATGTCAATTGGACCTGTAATGTCCTCGAAATTACCTACAAAACAACTATAGTCAACACCCACTAACATTATATGTGGTTCAGTGGTCTCTTGTTCCAGCCTCGATGTTGATATCTTTTATCAAACTAGACATGTGCAGGCTGGTGAAGTTTTGCTTATAAAATCGATAAAATTAGAAAAAATTGTCAAAATTATGTTGTTTGACCTGCAATATCCTTGAAATGACCTACGAAACAACTGTAGTCAACACCGACTAACATAATATGTGGTACAGAGGTCCCTTGTTCTATCCTCTGTGTCAATATCTGTTTTCAAACTAGACATGTGCAGGCAGGTGAAGGTTTGCTTATGAAATCGATGAAATTTCGAAGAATCGTCTTATGTATGTCAATTTGACATGCAATGTCCTCGAGATGACTTATAGTTCACATTCACCAACATTCTTCAAAATCAAAGTAAGAAATATGCAAATGTTACCTCTGGTGACCAACTATAGTTCACACTCACCCAAATTTCATGTAAATTGGACGAACTTTATAATTTCGCATGAAACCTGCATGATAAAGTGCAGCAGTGATGCAGCTTGTCCACTCTCTCATCAATCTGATATTCTACTGGGGCGGACATGTGTACCAAGTTTCAAATAAATCTGACAAAGAGTCACTGGGCACACCAAAAAACATAGAACCCTGGTTATCCTCAGATGCTTCAAGTATCGCACGAATATAATCATTATCCCACTCCTTCCTTCTGTTGGGGGGAGACAATATGCTGAAAAAGATATGAATTGGAAGGAAGTGGTATTTTTGTGGCCATTGACCTTCAAATTGCAGTAAGCAGGGGCAGGAATTCAACATGTTTGCTTTTTTCAACGTTGGACACTATTTGGGGAAGAATGCAAGGATTCGCACATGTCTGTTCACTACCAAGACCACTGCATAGTCGTTCAGCACCTCTGGGTGAAGGTCAACTGCAGTTGAGGGAGTCACTACGGCAATAGTACAGAATGTTAGACAGTCACACTAATCAATATGATTCAGGAGTCAATAGGATTAGGTTTGGAGTTAAGCTTGGAATCCATTGGTACGGATGCGGAATGAATTTGAAAATTGCTTCTTTGCAAAGACCTAAATATGCCACGATGGGATAAACTTGATGGTAAGATGGAGAAATCTTAAATATATACCAACTCATGTATAATACGTTGTAAAAGGGCTTTATCGTATGGATATTCTGAATAATCCATTTGCCGCATCCTTGCTGCATTGGTGCGCGCAGTGTTTTGTCATACCGAGTGCGCGTTCCATGTTATTTTGATGATATTCTACTACCAATATACTTGTCTGTACCTCTGTAAATCAAGTACAGCACATTCATACACTTTTCTCGTCTCTGTTCCCCGCAAATCTGATTCCTTTCGGATTTTGCCTCATTCGCATCCATATGGATGAATTCCTGGGAATCACAGTGCTATTTGGCCTCCAGGTTCACCTTCATTACAAAGTTTTCTTTGCAGTCATACTCATATCCAATTCAGATCTTGCACGCTATCTCTCACATCCGTTCTATACACCCTAATCACTAACCAGAGTTGAGTTGTATGCGAGCACACTATATACAACAAACACCCCGTCGGACATTTTCTTTTTACAATGAGGGGTTTCTTCGGAGTGTTCTCTACTAAAACTGTATTGAAACTCAAGTCACAATTCCAGGTTTTGTCATGACAAGAGTCACTAGATTGCAGGATCAAAATAACACAGTGATTTCTTCAAAGTGTTCTTTAATAAAACAGTATGACTCAAGTTGGGTCACAATTCAAGTTTTTCATCCCCCAGTGTTGTATCGAACATGTCATGACTGGAATCGTTACTTTGCGGATTTGAACTAACACTGAGTGATTTTTTTGGAATGTTCTCTACTGAAACAGTATCGCTTCTCAATGGTGATAATATTTACATTGTTCATATAGGCGCCTATCAAAACAGAGCAGGGTGTCTCAGTAGCAGACTCAAGTCAGTGACTTAACTTGAGTCACAAAATGTCTCCAACTGATTGACTTGAATTTACATGAATTTGAGTGCCATCCTCGGCATTATTACCTTCCGTTAGAGTTGACCATGCATTCTTCATGCTAACCACACATATTCATATGCATGCTTCCAGCTGTTTGCTACCATTCATGATATGCATGTTTCCTTTTGTGACTGCATGTTCCTCATTCCACTTCATAGTAGTAGTCTTTACATCTCATTCTCTTCATCTCACTCATTCAGCGGTAGAATCAGTGGCGGCTACGGCTCGCTGCAGCAGTCTGCGCGTGTCTCTGCCTCCTCCCAGTCACTCACCCAGGAGGCCCCACCCCCATCCAAGCAGTCGTCACGGAGCCGCTCACTAAGCCCCGCCTCCCGCCAATCTGCCCTCCACAGCTCGCGGACGTCCAAGTACCAGCGCCCAACAACGCCCGGCAGCAGCCAGACCACAGCAGCCGGAAGGGCAAGCAACAGCCGAGGCAGGGAACGGAGTGGCAGCTCGGCAGCAACGCCGACCCAGGCACGAGGGCGCTCTTCACCCCAGGGCGGCTTCAACCGGAATGCTTCTTCCCGCAAAAGTCTCCCCGCCAAAAGCCAGCACTCGGACGACGGTGGAATCGTGAGGGCGTTGAGAAAGTCGAAAGACAAAGACCCTCAGAGCAAGTATAAATCAGTTTAAGAGCACAAATTGGATTGAGGCTTTTGGGTTGCCAGTCCAGCATTAGTTCTTCCCCAATGATGCATATCAATTCTACGTATCTGCCATTTCTTTATCTATCTATCTATCTCAGTATTGAACTAATTCGTTGTGGAAAAATACTATTTGGTCCACAGAAGGCTTATTCATAGCTACACAGTTGCGTAGGTAGGTTTCTCAACATGTGTTGAGTTTTGGTCATTCAATTGTGGATCAGATAAAAGACTGTCCGCAGTCAGCAGAGGTCAAAGTGTAAACACCTCGTAAACATAATAACTAGTGAACAGATAGGTACACTGTCCTCCCTCATATTTGAGGTGTTGTAGGGCCATAAATAGTGCTTGATCCTATTGATTTGGGGTGAGGATAAAGGTTGTCTTATGGTCAACATCTGAGAACCTTGTGAACATGATAACTAATGAACAGAGAAGTTCATTCTGTACGTACTTGGGGTGCAGGTTCTCCATATGGACTCCAATCATCCCTATTGTTGTGTGGTCGAATCAAAGCTTCCACAGTACATATCATAACCAATTTGTAAATAGCATAATGTTATAGGCTAGTCCAGGAAGCCACATCAGTTACTAATATTCAAGATCCTTGTGCTGAAAATTCATGTTACATTTCTGTAGCGATGGCTGCCTTGGCATTGAGTTATGTGGTATTCCACATGGGAGACCCACATATCAATAGAAAAGGATGTAAGCAGGTAATGCCCAGAGGGATTAGCGATTGATTGTGTTGCTTGACTAGTGTAGCTGAAAGTCTTACCACTGATGTATATACAAAGAAATTCACATGGACACCCAATTGGAGGTTAGGTGACCAGCATCACAAAACCTACAGAGGATCAAGTGGTATTCCTCTTTAAATATGATGGTCCGTTTCTGGCCGATTGCCTTGTTTTATACAGCAATAACTAACTTTCTAATATAATTCTAATCGTATGTAACACTGCTTTCATGTTCCTCCTATTCAGGCTTATGTATTCTAAATCAATGTTTTCGTTTCGATTATCAGACTTGTATATGTGCTCAAATAGTTTTTACTGTGTGAGCTTTCACAAGCACCTTTCAAATCAAAATGTTTAATTTGTTGGATTTGTCATTTTTTACTTCTGAAGAAATTATATGTAGAATAGAAGTCAGGGCAAGCACATTTTCATGCATGATTACTTCGGTAATAAATACTACTGGAAAGTAACCCTTTTGTAAATATTTTTATAAATAATAGATGTTCTATCAATATGAGGTAGTTTTCACTATGCATTTATATCCTTTAAAGCAATTGATTAACTGATAAGTTCTGGCAACCATAAGGAAAGTATGGACACTATCTTTTGATGCCATGAATGGTGATCAGATGCGCACTTCCAGTAGAGCATTTCAAGTTGGTGTGCAGCAGTCAGTTTCGACAAGCATACAGGCTCACGCAGTATAATGTGAAAGGTCTACGATGACTGTTATATCATCATTGGTCATATGAAGTGGGAATAGAAGAAATTCATATCTATCACAACCTGCTATCTTGACTTTTTAGTCATGCAATGAGAAAGGAAATTGAAAACATCAGAAGACATATCTTTTCACAAGCCCAAGCAGCCACAGTGCAAACATAATCCCATCAAAACTGAGAAGGACTCTGCATTGGGGAGTCCCAATCTAATGAAACTTGCATCATACAGAATGACCCTATAAAATAATGCATTTTGAACTACAACACAATTTTTTCGCTTGTTGTGTTCTAAGATCACGAAAGCTTTCCCTCGATTGCTCGCTCACATCATCTCCCTCTAAACAGTTTATTCTGAGATGAAAAATAGCTAAGGGAAACGGAGACCTTTGAAGTATGCTAAACAACACCCTATCGTTTGCAAATTTATGGTGTTGTCATCATTTCGTTTAGTTTTATCTTTTGTCTCTTATTAGTTGTGGGGAAAGGATCTGCACAGAATCGCCTCTGCCAATGGCAATTCCAAATTCACAGACACTATCAATGGCAATAATTAGGGTCGTTATGAATTGATGCATATAATTATACAACAATGGGCTCATTATTTGAAAGGTATGGTAATAACAGTCATAGTGTCAGTGGCATCAACTTTGAAAA
Organism: Eupentacta quinquesemita; assembly: GCA_032360705.1. NCBI lineage: Eukaryota > Metazoa > Echinodermata > Holothuroidea > Dendrochirotida > Sclerodactylidae > Eupentacta > Eupentacta quinquesemita. Next base: position 5,719 of record JAUOBX010629622.1, on the reverse strand, counting down.
AAAATTGACTGAGGGAGGCAGGGGAAGAGTGGCTTTCTGTTCGCTGCAAGATGCGAATTTTAAGCTGTCACAAGGGGGTAATAATTTGTCTCCTAATCTCCCCGCTTCCTACTGTAGTTTGGGTGCTATCATAAGGAGTTCTTACGTTTAGCATGCATGTATTCACTATTTTTGGGCACAAATTTGTCATGTTTACCTCAGCAGCAAAGTTTTTCATTTGGTAATAATTGTTTATAGCAAATATATATGTTGTAAAAGTTATAGTGCTTATTTATTGGATTAGGAGATTCTTATCAGAAGCGTGAGTATATCTACCAATTTTCAAGATGTTGTGATCGCTGATAATACCCTGGCGACATCCAACCTGTCAAAGCATGGAACAAATATTGTGTTGAGTAATACTGGACAGACTGTTCATTAATAGGTTACAGAGATATTGCTACATTGGTGGTGTAATGAATGTCCTCTCAGACTGTATAAGCCTGTTCACAGTTGTATTCCACGCCGTATGCTAATGATCTGTGTCGAAGGTCACTCGGGAGCGCGCGGAGATCGGGATGCTCGAACAGTGTACAACGTAACGGGGATATCGCTCGTCCGGAGGTAGGGCAATCTTTCGGAACTCCTCTGGAGGAAACTATGAATGCTTTCACCACACAACTTCACTAACATTCCCCCCACACTTGGAGACAATAGCATAGTCGAAGATTGGGTGAAATTACATAATTTCCAACTAGTTAGGGGAGCTCAAAAATACCCCGTAACGATAAGCAATGTGGGAAATTTCGTGTTATCCCGAACGTTCAATTTGGTTTAGCCGATGTGAGCATGCGCATTGATAACCGTGAACTGGCTGATTGGTATAGGCTATGCGACGTCTCGGACAGAGGAAAATGCGCGTGGCCAGAAGTTGACATAGCATTATCTAATATCCAATACTGTTAATTTCCACTTCGTATCGTTACTGCACATTGATTTGCGCATGCAGTTCTCTCATACCTATAGTGACCCCAATTCGGTAGCCTAAGCTGTTATCCTAACTACGAGAATAAGTACATTTCTTAGGAAAATAGTCACTGGTTCTATTGCTGATAAAATAAATGCACTACTCATGTGAAGAAGCATTGCTTTTTAAAACGAACCTATCGTACACGTTCGTCTAGAAATCCGAGGTCCGATTTGGTGACGAGTACGCAAATTAACGAGGATGACCCCCAGAAAATCACTCATCTTGTTTCCAATTCACAAGTCGCATATTTTCCTTTCATATAAATGAGCTCGATGAGATGATCCTCATTATGATATTACTCTGAAGGGTTAGGGATTGAATCATAATAGGAAAGTTATCGCAGTCAGTGCACAAATCACCATGTTACTACATAGGCTATGGCATACCATCCTGAATTTACATGTTACGCCAGGCGAAATCATTTCATATCAATCTACCAAGAGGTCGACTGTTCGTCCGAAAATCGCTCTTGCGTCAAATACGCCGACCAACCGCACTGTCAGTAATTGGTGACCAATTAGCCCTTATTAGCTGGACGGTATGGAGTAGGGTGCCCATTACGTTTCGCAAAAGGTAAATCAACGTTGTTTATCAGTAATTATGCCACACGTGAAGTAGAGATGGGAGTTTGATACACGAGGCTACTCGAATAACTGAAAGGACAATTCCAGGGTCGTAATCATCAAAACTGACATCAAAGAGGATGGGAACTAGGATGCTTGGTTCATAGGCTTATTCTCTCTCTGTATTATGATGTTCCTTTGCATAGTTGTTGACCTTCGAAGTTTGGTCATCTGTTGTATTTGTGCGACGTTGTATGACGTCGCAGTGTGGTATAACACACCGAATTTCCTATGTGGTTCAATGTCTGCGTTGTGGTACAATTATTCAACATTATTTCTCCTTTGTTTTCCTCTTCACGACGGTAACTACTGGTACCGATCAACTCACAATCAACAGTTCCCCTTGTTGGCAATCAGTTAGATATTGTGGACATTTTTTCGGAGAGTACCACCATGACAACAGTTAAGATTAAATGCTGATAGGCTGGAATGTTTTTTTTTGTAATGCGCAATTGACCTGACACAAACTTGCCGTGCAGCTCCGTAACGGAAAATACGAAAGTTGCACTGATTTATCTTTGCCTTAGCACTAAAGAATACGCATCATTACACCTGAAACACATAACCTATATGCACGACTGTTCTGCATCACTATGCCGCATATTCTTTTACTAATTTCGATTTCGCCCAGATTTCGGATTTTCATTCTCCAAATTCCCGTCGAATTCTTCCTGGATTTTTACTGCGAAGTATTATGGGGTGTTCCCACCGCTATACTTGGTATGGTTGGACCCTGTACTACCACTATAGTGGTTAGACCACCTCGTTAGTTCGGCAGTTCAATATACTGTTCCACAATTGTATTGTCAGTCGCCGTGGTAACTGAATATATTGTTCGATGATTAGACGGCCAAACACGTAAAAATAACAATCGGATGTCAGCAGATACATTGGGCCTTCCTACACAGGGCAAGGCACATGGATTGGCGCAATTAAAGCAGTCGGGTACATTCATTACTTTCCCTACGTTAAACATGTGGCCTCAAACCTAGAGTGACACTCAGCAGCTTTATAAACAAGCAGGGTCGCAATAAGAGAGATCTGTGTGGATAAAGTTACTTTATTCATCCAGGGGAGATAGCTCTAGTTATATCCCGGGCGAGGAATGCATGCATGAGCATATGAGGGGTATGATGAGCCCTTCATATGCTTCGCCTCAGCGACATTGAAAACATTTAATGTCAATTATAGTACGGGCAAAGAGGGAGTAATTACGCAGGCTTACTCCCAGGAGGTAGTAGATTATAGCGTCATACTCCAAATACGAGTGCGCCCTCTACTTTCGTTACACATGCAACAGCGTGAGCGAATCATTCGTGACGTTGGGAAACTATGAGTTTTCCCCCGGGATGATGTAATTTTATATTAGCATTTAGTAGCTTTTGGAAGAGGGAAGAAGGAAATATGCGATGGAGATGGCTATTCTAGGAAAACCGAATCTTGAGTGGGGAAGCTGGAAGAAGAAGAAGAATGAGATATGCCTGCATAATATGCAATAGCATACATCGTGAAGTGGAAGCTGATACCTAGGTATATTTTGGGTTATAGCCACAACACATGCATGACATGCTACACCAGTATACGTCACTATAACTGGAATGACAGTGTACTGTTCAGGCAGGACATGCCCAAGATGTTTCCCATTCGCGCATGCAATTTGGTCCACAACTACGGTCCTCACTACTTGATCAATAGGTACTTGGAAATGGAGCGATTTCACATGCATATATATATATTTCACATATATAGTAGGTACTGCGCGCCTTTGGCACACACCCAATCAAGTCAGATTGATGGCTAACTATATGCACCCGACAGCCAGACCACACAACGACCAATCATGGACTATTTACAGTAGAAATACTAAGATCCTGTGACTTTCATTATTTAGGATTAGATTTTGATCTTTGCCAAGGTTTTATTTGCTGGGTGTTCACGTGTACCTCCTGGGACCATGCAATAAACAAACAGATAGGCGCAAAAATTGGGGGATTAAGCGATAGCCTTCAGTTTGTTAGCATACATGGTGCTGAGGTAATGGGTAAACTAAACTTGAATGACAAGAAAAGGCAAAGAAGGGTTGGGAGTTTTCAGTGTTGGCATGCAAGGCTCAGGGATATTGTTGGGATTATTTTGTTTGCCCACATTTTTAATAATTGCCTGTACCTTCAGGACAAATTCAATCGACTGCTTCCGCCCCATGAGAACATGTATGCAAATGCAACATGACTACATCAAGCTGGCGAGAAAAAGGTTTGGGAAGTTCGGCCAGCAAGATTCTGGAATAAAGATTGAAGTTTCAATATTCAACCATGAAACAAATGGGCTGCATCAAGTAAGAAGCGCATCAGGAGTATAATGCAATAGTACGATAGTACTACGTCTCTCTCACCACCGGAAAGTTCGGACACACACCCGTCCAATGGCTGTTTAATGCTTGCGAGAAGGGATTTGGGGGTGGTGTCATGCAGTATGTTGGATAAGGTCGCTTCAAACGACAATGCTGCGAATGGGTGCTTCATGCATGCGAGAAGGGATTGGGAGTGTTAGCATGCAGTATCTTGGGATAATGTTCGCACAAATCAAATAGCTTTCTCCTTTCCTGCCAAAACTGTCTCTCTCTTCGCCTCATGATGCACACGATTATGCAACAAGTGTAACAGTTCATGTATTGAACAGGAGGGTTTGGGATTTTCGGCATGCAAGGTTCTGGGATAAAGTTCAACCACGGGCCATGCATCAATTGAGGCTTTGATAACCGACCTTTTCTCTAAGCGCCTGCGAAGCTCCCTCGGCCTCGGATTTGGCGATTTTGCGACGCAGGAACTCGACCTGTTTGAGGGTGAAAAATATCTCAAGGAGTGAACAAGGAAATTGATGCTGACAACATTCGTAAAAACATGGATGTTGTTGTCTGAATCCGATTCGTTGTTTCAAGGTTGCAGTGAGGTCGGAAATGTAAAATGATTAGCAGCATTTCAAACCAGTACCCAATAATCAAAATTACGAAAGGTAGCGTCGGTTTACCCGCTAATGCATATCTCAAAGATTGCGCAATAGAACCAGAAAGCCGAAAGACTTAGTGATTCCTTGACGCTAAACCTGTTACCTATGAACTCAATGCCTGCAGCAGGGTTCATTGACTCAAGACAAGACTTCAATAAGAAGCTCCACACCAAATTTCGACAGTACGACCTCGCCACTACTGACTGCAGATGACCTTTGACCTGACCCCAAAATAAAGAGGTTCACATTCGCATGTGAGCTTCATCCATCAAGGTGGGGTGGACATATTGGGTGTATACAACAAGCCAGAATTGGCCGAAATGTGAGTTGTTCACATTTTCCCGTTTTCCCCCAAATGACTCCCGATATAACCAAAATCAATATGGTTCCTGTACTCCACATAGGAAAAGTAAATACTAAATGCCAGCCTAAGCATTCTAGACCTAACATGATCACAAGGATTTCTGACTTCTAATGACCTTGATTGACCTTCGACATGACCACAAAACGATAGGATGCATGTACTCACTATAGGGGACATACCTACTAAGTATGAGCTTCACTCATAAATACGGAGTGGACTTATCGTGTTTACAAGCCAACACTGGCAGAAATATCATTTTTTCACAATTTTCTCTCATATCTACACCTCAAGACCTCAAGACCTCAAGATCTACACCCCATCTACACCAAAACTAATAGGTTCCTGTACTCCCCATGAGAGAGTTACACACAAAATTTCAGCTTGATCAGACCGAGCTTTCTGGACTTATCATCATGTTTACATGGATCCCGGACTTCGACCTCTAATGACTCCAGATGACCTTGAATGACCATCGACCTGACCACAAAACGATAGGATGCATGTACTCACTATGAGGAAAATACCTATGAAGTATGAGCTTCATCCATTTAGGTGGAGTGAACTTATCGTGTTTACAGATCAAATTGGCCGGATTATCGATTGACCCCAGATCTATAAAACAATGGGGTTCCTGTACTCTCCATTAGAAAGCTACACACCAAATCTCAGCTTGATCAGGCCGAGCATTCTGGACTTATAAATGATAAATGTTTAAAG
>JAUOBX010629511.1:0-15357 GCA_032360705.1 Eupentacta quinquesemita | reverse complement strand
CGCGCATAGCCTAACACCAGGAAGGGTTGCTTTGCTTTTCTTTTATTTAAAATCATATATTTGTGCCAACCCAAAATTACACAGTGGAATGCATCAACGTAGAACAACCCTATCTTCACGCTGAAAAAATTGGAATAAATTTACGGTCCTGAAAATAATAGAAATGCCTTCTAATGATATTCCTTGTTATGTGAATATACAAATTGGCCACCCAGACTACGCGGGAGTGCGCACTCTAGTAGTATTATGTAGCTCTATGGTGGTAGCCCAGTCGGCTAATACGTCGAGCTAGTAATCCAGAGATTACAGGTTCGAGCCCGCGTAGCCCCCTTGAACAAGGTGCCTTATCCCGATTGTTCTCAATGAGTGGAAGGTGGTTTGTATGTCACCGTCTGCGTGTAATGACCACCCCTTCGAAGTCACGCTTCAGAGGCATTGCCTCGATCTGTGAACTGGTGAGGGTTCGCAGCTGACGAGAGTGCTGTATCCAGGCATGCACCCTCGCCGGCTTGTATGGGATCGGTACCCGTGTCCGGCGAGTGAAACCATTAAAAAAACAGTTATAGCAGTTTGGAAATACCCCTTGATAATGAGTCCATGTGTCTAATTCCTCCTGTTCCCGAACGTTTCCCGTATGCTGATGATCAATGTCAAAGTTCACAAAGGTCACATTGGAGTGATAATAAGTCTATGTGTCTAAATTTCTTCTGTTCCCGAGCCAGTCGCTTTGATTGTGAATTTGTGAGCATGAACACTGATAACCGTGAACTGGCTTATTTCGAATCCACACGACTACACCCATTCGTCATCCCCTCTTCTATCGCCGGTGCGGGTCACTACGTCTGCTCTCGGACAAGGCGAACTCTACCTTTCTTCTGAAATGGGGTCGCCACAGAGGGGATATGAGCCTGCGAAATGAAACGTGAAATATTTCGTGAAGGGGCCGTCGCCCGCTAGAAGTTATCGATCAGTTGATTTGAGTCCCACTGACCACACATCACCTCCCAACACATCGGAAGATGGCGAGTGAAACATGGCATCGCGGTGGAGTCACACACACACACACACACACACACACACGCACGCGCACACACACACACACACACACACACACACACACACACACACACGCAAACACACACATACACATACAATACGAGCTTATGTAGTTCGATCATACCATTGTATAATTCATACGCTTGCCGTCATGGTGTGATTGCCACAAGAAAGTACATCTTTCAGGTGACTATGCACAATCAGCTTTTTCGCAAATAGCCTCATGCAATGAATGCCAATCAGGGAAGGGAGGGTGCCCGCGCGATTAATGGGAACCCAATCAAATTTTCTTCTTCGATATATTCAGTTTCAGTGAAGGTTGTCATGTGGTACCCAATCAAGAGAGGATATACATACGAGGAAGATAAATCATTACTGTTTGTCCATGCGAGCTAACACATACTTGTCACATGAAGCCTACTGGCGTGCAAGCATCAAACCCTTCCCACAGTGCTTCGCAACATGTCATTTGCGAAATGTAATCGATAGCAACGTGATAATGAAACAAAATCGAATAACCCGCTTCTCACCTATTCAGATTCTCGTAAATGGTTGGGATAAGACACAGCACGTCGTCTATGGCGTACTCTATGAGGTCCTCAGTAAGAGGGCGCTTTCCGAAGAGCTTCCCACCGTGCATTGCCTCAACGAAGGCGTCCGTCTTGTGTTCAGCTGTCATCCCGTATATCTCGATCAGGAGTGCTAACTTCGGTCGCATCGGCCCACCTAGGACGTTACACTGCTCCCAGATGGTCGTGTATGCTACCTGTGTGGAATAGTTCATTGTAGACTAGACATGTGCTAGTGGGCGAACCCACCGACATGAATATCCCCGAAAATATGCAAATTGTCGCAAAAAGTCACGGAAATCATTTGAATTAGGTAAAGTTGTCCTCCAGTAACCTAGCTTGAAATTGCCGCCATGTTTTCCGGGACCAACTCTAGTCCGCACCCGCTATTTTTCTGTAATTGGGACAATTGAGTGAATTTTGCATGAAGCTTGCGGGATAGGAGGTAGCAGTTATGCAGCGACGCCTACTTTTGAAATCATGCAAGATTTCTCTTTCAGTATATGCGAAGGTTCAGATTAATCGAATGATGCTTTATGGAGCGATTGCGCCAACGCCTGAATTTCCCAGCTTGGGCGGAGACAGCGGCGGCGCCAGCTGCTACACCCCAACATCATTATATATCTGGACAATTCCATGCTGCGGGTATATAAATACAAAAATTAGTGATGAATCGTAAAATATGATAGAAAAGTTCAAATCCCTCTAGTCAATCGGGACGAGCTACGGCGCATTAATTAATCATATTTCATTAGGTCATCAGTTGTAGCCTCAGGGTGTTTCCAAGAGAGGCCCACTTTGTTCATTGCCTCATGATGAGAACTAATTTTCGTTTTGTACATAAATTATATACCATATACTCATCGACTGCGGTGACAGAAGTCTCCAAGTCGACATAGTGACGCCGAAACTACCCCTACAGCATGTGGTACAATATAGTTGCATGTGAAAAGTTGCACTCGCATCCATCAGACGGAAACGCCTAAGAGCGGTTCTGGCTGCCTGGGTGTGAACAGGAACGATTATTCCTTGTTAGAAAGACACCATTCCAGAAAAGAATGGACTGTTTATATAGTATATACATATACAACCCCAGCATGATGCACACCAGCGCAACGCCTTCGGTTAACCGGAAGGGAGAGATCACTTGAGAAAAGTCGAGGCGTGTGTGTTGCGTCAACTCTTGTAATCTGAACTTGTCATAACTCTCATGTCTTAATAATTGATCGAAGCGACTGTGATGAGTAAAATTTACGAAATTTTGATTCACATTCAATTTTAGTCTCTCTTTTCTTCACTCCAAAATTATTTCCATGTCATGAGCGCAGATAGTATGGTTATACATTAGTGTGTTCAACTCAAGATCTCAACTCAACTCGGATCTGAATTTGTAAGGCTTACCGAAGTATCGAATACGTTCTCCAGGGTCACGTTGAACTGGAAATAGAGGGCGCACTGGTCCCCACGACAGTCGTGCATGACCTTATAAGAGATAAACATACGTTTCGATTAGATTGCTTAGTCTACACCAACCTTTGTATTCCAAATTTGGCATTCGCAACATATGTCACGTGCATGGGCTTGCCACTCTCTCATTTGGCATGTGTCTATATACTGCATGATCTTCGTCCGCTGCGATATCCAGGCTTCCCGTCTGAGAACAAATTGAAATCCTTTGTCAACCGAGTGCGCAAATCTTGCCAAAATTGCGAAATTGCTGGATCAGGCGACGGCGCTAACCAAGTACCTGCTGACGGGTGACGCGAAATCGCTGTCCTCAGTGGCCACGGCCCGTGAACGAATCCCGAGCGAGACGCGGGATGTGGTAGTCTTCGTAGATTAGAGCACGCGTGTGTACTGGCATACCGTGTATGTGTGGGCAGCCAAAGGGTTAACTCCTCGGGGTAAATTCATTCAGCTCAGTGGAACTAGATATTTGTGTGTGCCCTCCACAGGTCTCCTAGCTCAGCAGCAGTACGTGGTTCCTTGAGGCCAATGGGAGTGCTCAACATGACTTTGCAGATTATGATTCCCGTTGACCAGTAAAGTAGGAAGATCCAACCCCCAGAATGTCTTCCAGTCATTAAGACAGTGAATGTGAGGATAGATCTAGTATTGTGCGATGTTTGTCAACAACGTTACAAGGGGAAATAAATGCATGGTTAGTATGAATTCGATGCAAAGTGGACTTTTTCAAAACTCACGGAAAATGTGAACCTGAAAAACAAAAACTTGCAAGGAAAAAATCACTTGCACTTTCCACTTATGGAGGAATAAAAAAATCAGTTATTATTGTGTTATCTCAAATGGGACATTCAGTTGGTTCACTTCGTGACGTAAACAATTCAAACCTATTAATAAAGATAAAACGGAGATACAACAAGTTGGGAACTGCCAATTTTGGATTCGAAATATGATCTTTTCTTCTATGCAAGTTTTGAAGCCGAGAATTAGCCCTTTACCTGGCATTCAACGTGGTTCCTTGCGTTAATGTTAACAAACTTTCCAATCCCACCGGTAGACATGCAAGCATACGATGTTGCCATCATTTCCAATTCTAAACATCTCATCAGTGAGCTGACTTGGGTGTGCTGCCATAATGGAAGATGGTTAAATAATATGAATATGTTTCTCATTTCTCACCCAGCAATATTCTTGACATCCTTAGGTCAGCTTGATCGCAGTTTGAACTTTCTCACCGAGTCATGCTAGTCCCTGTGACCCCATTTCGATCGTCGGAAATTAAGCCATGTGTGCCTCTACGAGCATCTGTTTCTTGCTACTGCAGCGATTCCCGTAAGATCGTCAGACATATAGTTGCCTACATCAGGCATGGGCAACCTGAGGCCCGCGGGCCGAGTGCGGCCCGCGAGGCCAATTTTCTTGGCCCGCGGAATGCCTAACGAGCCTGGGCATACTGTGTTAATAATGACCAAATTTACATCTTCTCGGCCCACAAGAAAGTCATGAAGTGTGCCTCTGGCCCCAGGACCGAAAAAGGTTGCCCATCCCTGGCCTACATCATATACCTTCTCAAACAGGATGCCAAACCAAAGTGTTCCAAAGTGATCCACGATCATTTACCACCAGACCATCAACTTGCAGTTCGACAATAGGACCGACCAGTTTATATCGACTTGCCTGACGTGCAAATTCCTCAACACCAGAGTGGCACATGGTTCTGGTCGGAACCACTGTTATTGGGTTATCGACCTGTTTAAGAAACATTTGTGGAATAGGTGCACAATGAATAACTCACATTTTTCATTCCCCACTTGGTCCCTGTGAACCCGGAACTGATACTTGTGTTAGCATTCAACTCAATTTTACTCTAGATAGTGGTAAAATCCACAGAGGGTATACAACGTTTTCGCACATAAATGCTTCCTATCAAATTATATGTACGTAGTTTACGGACAGTTCTCATCCGTCTCGATCTACGTAGATCCAATCGACTAGATTCCTGTAATAGTTCTCAAGCGTTGTGTTCTCCAACGTGTTCCGATCTCAACAAAACGAACTATTTGAACTGACTCCACTCCACCGGCTTATTTCGAACCTCCTGGAAGCTAGCACATGCGATTCTTTTCCCCAAGAAAGAAAAATAGTCGATGCGATCATTCATCACCGGACACTTCTCTTCCTCTTGGAACATCATTCACGGCCCTCCAGTCACTAGTATGGAGTTGGCATAGTGAGGTCAACCAAGGATCTAGCTTATGCTACACACATCTGGTCAACGGTTCTACATACATCTCGCGGAAACATTTCTGATGCGTTCTATCGTGTGTGGCATTGTAAACTCGGAGCTGTTCTTCAAATTACTGAATAGCAAAAAGAAACACTTAACCACTACTGGTTTGCCACACTACAATTCCGATGGCTGAAACCCCATCTACAGACACGGACAAACCCACATCATTTTCAGATAAGATAAAATATCGCCACGAGTTTCCACTTCCTTTACCTTCAGGATAGCTGGTTCCTCCAGTAGTGCCTTCAGACCACCTTCAATGAACATATCCTCCCGGTTGGGTGTCGCTAGAACGTCGAATACGAACACTTCCCCCTCCACGGTTCCGATCTGCAGAAGGGTCAACGGACCATCCTTACCTATGAATGGACGACAATTATTGATCGTTTGAGGAACCGTCTCTTTTATCCCAGAATTGATTACTAATGATATCCGGTTCTGATACCATTCTTTGAATTTCTTTCACTGCTCACAGCGTTTGAAGCGCTTTGCAGATATTGTGGCTGATGGTACTTTATTGTATTTATCATGATCTCGAACCGTGGCCCAGTGGCCAAATTACAAGAGACTGACGAAGAATGAAGAAACGTGTATATGTATTTTAACGACCACATTAAGAAAAGCAACGAAGGAAAAAATCTTACCATCAAAGTCCAAACCTACGGAATACTTCAGTTGCTGAGTAGCCTATACATCGGTAGGAAACGGCGTTATTCCCGTACATATCAGTTTTGTACCGGAATCCCTGTACAGTGGGGGGGGGGGGGGGGGGTTGCTATATTTCTTGTTGTTCTCTACTAAAGTACTGGAACTTGTATCATGTCATCATGTCCTCCTGGGGGGCAGCCGCAGGCACAACCACAGACAATACACTCTTCTTTTTTACAAGCCACCTCACAAGGCATCCATTTTGCACGCAGGTACCGGTGGGACAATGAAAAGACATGCCTCATCGAATACCAGTACATGGATTACCCCGTTCGCACGTGGATACACTGCGACAGTCAAGGGACAAGCACTGTCCAACAGCCCTGCTTGTGTGGATTCAAACTCGCAAAATATTACTGATCCTAAGTCCAGAGCTATAGAGAATGAGCTAATTCCCCTATCCCAACATGAGTATTGTATACAATACCATTAGCCAATCACGACGGGCGTTGTAAAATATCTTCATCAACTTTTCGATTAAACATAGTGGGAATGTCATTCGTAGTTTGATCAGCTCAATTCACCACTGACTGACAGGAGAAATCAGGGCAAACTCACTGTATCTGAGTATATCATGGCTGGACAATGCATCAATGACTGTGGAAATTACCATGCTAACTGAAATCGAAATCAGTCGAACCAACGCCATTTGTGAGGTGCAGGAAGAGACAATTCCAAGCCCCAAATCCCACAGAAGACACGAGCTAATATCCAGATCGAGATAACCAGACAACCACCATATGATTGTTCGGGTTCAGTTCCCAAATTTATGAAACTTTGATAAGTGGAGTGGTACCTATAGCCTACTACTCCCTAACAGTTCGTTGTACGCGGGATGCCCTTCGTCGTCTAAGGAAACACCAAGTGGAGCACGTTTGCCAGGCCGGTTAAGGCGTCGAGCTTGTGATCCAGAGGTTATCAGTTCGAATCTATGTCAGATCCTCAAGTAAGGTATTTTGTACCCTAATCACCCCCTCCTCCACAGTCAACATTGCAGACACGCCGGAGAGGCATTGCTTCGTTTCGTGTCTATTGGCAGAGGTTCACATATAATATATCTGCAGCATACCTGAGCCTTGCATAGGTTCCATCCTCTGCCTGGCTTGTATAACAATCATACAAGTATGAGATAGGCCGAAGAATGGCCAATCAGTATCAGTGACGATACAACATTTCTGGCCTGTTCCGGGTCTTTATTCCCTCACTCCCCACTGCATGTTATTCTCGATTCCTGACTGTACCTTCAGTGACGATTGACGGGGTCTTGGTGTCCAGGTCCTGCTGTCAGGATGTGGTGCAGTGAACTTGGTGATTACGGGGAGCCTGAGGTGGGGTGGCTGTTCCGAATCACCGTAGTTACAATAAAGTCTCGTCAGTCGGCTGTACGCAGTTACCGTGGTTGTGCTCCGGAGACTCCAGGATCTGAGGGAGTGATCTGATCCTGAGGTCCATTGGTCGTCTACCGAATGGGGACGTAACATGGCAGTCCCGAGAGCAAGTTTTGGGATTAGTCGAAGTACACCCCTGCCACGATATTATCTGAGCACTATAATTCTAATAGTTGGCCAGTGATCGCCTGTGCATGTCTAGGATCAATTAACACGCCTTCATGAGCCTACAGTTTCCGTCTGTTTGTTCGCTTTCAATGAACCTTCATAGCGGAAACTCAGCAGGATTCCAATTGGAATGATATCGACAAGCTACAGTCCAGGGCCAGTTTCGTGAAAATCAATGTCCTGTTTCCATTCCATTCGAATCAAAGTGCAACTGATATATTCCTTGTTGCCTCTGCTAAGATACCAGGTATGCTTAACAGTTATCTTCGAAATTAGTGTTTATATCATAATTTTGACTAGCAGATTAGTACGTATATGAGTTAAAGGTCAACTCACCAAGATTAACTCCCTCACAGTCTACAGCCAGTATCAACTGGTCACTTCTCCTAGCTTTCCGAAGCAACCTTCGGACCTGGCGTTGACACTCCAGAACATCTTCAACCAAGACGTAGGGCGGTGGCGCTCCTCTACGTTGATTGCCCACACTTTGCTTCCTCAGGAATGCTTTATAATCTTCCTCAGAGAACCTGTACGAGAACCCGAGTGCTTTCCTGTCGGCGGTTAGGGTGAAGTACTGCGGGAGAGATCCGACGAAGGTGGCTACATCCCGGTAAGATTCGAAGTATTCTGCGAGGTCCGACGACCACTCTCGTGCTCCCAGGACGTTCAGGACTTCCTTCAAGGGAAACACCTCCCATGTCTTGAGGAGTTTCCGGAAATCAGAGATGACATCAGCTGTGGACTTAGCTGACGCTCTGGGGAATCCTCGCGGTGCAACCAGAGGCTGCTGGCAGTAAGCAATCGAAGGGAAAATCTTCCAGCCAGTCTTATCCACGAACTCACGCGGCATACGATTGACATCCGGTTCGATTCCTGTCGGGGATATGTATCTCACCTCGTACTGTCCTCTCCTCCAGTCCAGTTCCTCGGCTCTCTTGTCGGTCAGAGGTGTTATCTTCATCATGTATCCGATGGAGGGGCTCAGAAAGAGACCTACATCAGACGCACCTTCCATCATACTCTCCAGATGAGTGGTATCGAGGACACCGAGACCAATTCGCTGTCGTCGCTGTTCTAAGCGGAAAGTGCATAAATGATTTTCGGGATCTTGAGAGACAATCTCGCCATACACTCCTTTGATCAGTACAGGTTTCTCCAATCTGAACGCCTGCGCCATGTTTTTGAGAGTTCACAGGAATCCGAGATTACGAACCTGCAAAAGAGAGAAAATAACATCTCAGTGATTTCAACCAGGAAGGGTGATAGTCTGGTTAAATCCGTGCAACGAATGACGAATGTCACGGGGAACACTCAGTGTTAGCACAATGACTGTTTCACTTTCGAACCTACTCACTTGAAACTGTGGGCATGTTCGGCTAGCTAATCAGACTCCATGGTTGAGTTTAATGTGAGCAGGTAGGTAGATATTAGTGGGCAGTATACGCCCACATTCAGACCCCTAGTTAGGCGAAAGGGGGGGGGGGGGCAGGTATGGGTCGGTAGCCTATGTTTAGTATGGTACATAGGGAGGTACCTATGTAGGTACATATGATGGCGAGCGAGTAGATGTTAGCTGTTAGGTAGGTACATAGGAAGGCAGATACGCGAATATTTGGATTGGATAGGTCAATGCTCTTTTCAGATGGAGTAGGAATTAATTCTGGTCTATCATTACACATACGAACATATGAACTCCAAAGGTACTCCATAAGGTACTACGTTCCGAAGGATAACAGTCTTGTCGGAGGAGCATCAGGGTAATACCGAAGTGCTACCTTATCTAACAATTGTTCTAGAACACACTTACTATTTTTATTTTTATTGTATATTTTATTCTACTCGGTGAG
The DNA here is from genome assembly GCA_032360705.1 of Eupentacta quinquesemita. NCBI lineage: Eukaryota > Metazoa > Echinodermata > Holothuroidea > Dendrochirotida > Sclerodactylidae > Eupentacta > Eupentacta quinquesemita. The sequence goes on along the minus strand of JAUOBX010629511.1, from coordinate 5,867 downwards.
CCGTTACGTTTCACCGCGCTGCGAATGTATGTATGTATATATGTATGTGTGTCTGGCTGTCCGTGTGTGTTACGGATGGGTGTGTGACGGGTGGATGTGTGTGTCGGACGGATGGATATGTGGGGGTGGATGTAGGAGAGATGGATGTATGTGGTTTACGGATGGATGTGTGGGGCATGGATGTGTGGGGATGGATGTGTGTGTTTGCTGTTTGACGGATGGATATGTGTGTTTGACGGATGGATGTGTTGGGGATGTAGGACAGATATGTGTGTGTGTTGGACGGATGGATGTGTGGGGGATGTATGTGTGTGTTGGACGAATGGATGTGTGTGTTGGACGGATGGATGTGTTGGGAATGAGTGTATGAGAGATGTATGTGTGTTGGGCGGATGGATGTGTGGGGGGATGAATGTAGAACGGATGGATGTGTGGGGTATGAACGTAGGACGGATTGATATGTGTGTTGGACGGATAGATGTATGCGTTGGACGGATGGATGTATGTGTTCAACGGATGGATGTGTAAGGGTTGGATGTGTGACAAATGGATGTGTGTGTTGGACAAAATGGATGTGTGAGTTGGACGGATGGATGTGTGTGTTGGACGAATGGATGTGTGTGTTGGACAATCGTATGTGTGACGGATGGATGTGTGACAGATTGATGTGTGTGTTGGCCTGATGAATGTGGAGTGATGGATGTTGGACGGAGAGATGTGTGTGTTGGGCGGAATAATATGTGTATTGTTCGGATGAATATGTGTGTTGGACGGATGAATATGTGTGATGGACGGATGGATGTGTGCGTGTATGCCCTTATCCGATATTCATTTAATGCAAACACATGCAGGGACGTTATCCGGTCAACTGTTTTTACAGTTTGGGAAAATGTGTTAGTATACCTTAGCTGACTCATATTACACTGTTCTTGAATATATGATTGATAATGCAAACAGATTCAGCCTTCCAAGAGTTGGTTGGCTGCATGGCAATCGTTAGCAGCGAGTCAAATACAGCATTTAAACCGTGACCCATGAACATGATAAATAGAGAAGGGACAGGACCGCGTCATACTGTTGTGGAATTAGAATATCCTGAACCCTGAAATTATGTTATCGAGCCGATCATTGAGAATGCAAACAATTCGCTGTTTATTCCAAGAGATCACATGTTGGATATCTGTTCTACAAACTATGCGACCTTATACGATAGCTTAACATCACATATAAAGTTTACATCATTCACAAGATTACCTAACAGGAGCCTTTGCACTCGGGGTACCATAAAAAGTACGTTATATCGTCCAAATTATCATGAAAGTTCAATAATTAGAGGTAGAGAGTAAAGAGTAGAGGGGTATTGAGCGACGCCCACTTCCGGAACCATATCTGATTTCTCTCAGCTTGCTGGGATGAACATGACGTTTCGGACCAAGTTACGGACCAATCAGACAATGAGTTTGGGGAGTTAACGCGGAATGCCTAAAATTCACGACGCCAGCACACACATTTATTCCCCAAACTGCAATCAAAGTGTTAAAACCATACGTGATTACACACACTATTTGCTTCACTAAACTTGCTCAACTGGAAGACATGATCACCTTTAAAAAAGTGTCATATTTGCTTGAATAACTAATATTTACTCGTGCGTGTGTGCGTCTGTGCGTGTGTATGTGTGTGTGTGTGTGTGACACTTGGAGTGGAATATTTCTGACGAACGCAAGCATGTATCGAGTTCAAATGCTATGTTGATGATCAGCCCTATTGGTTTTTGCGTTAGTTCAAGACCAGCCAAGGTCACGAGGGGACAAAACAAAATAAGTTCGTCAGCACGGAATCTGAAGAACGCAAGCATGTTCCAATAGATGATGGGAATGCAGATATATTGATGATGAACCCTATTATTGTCTATGTTCGGTCAAGGTCACACAAGGTCACTAGAGAAATCCCTCTTGATAACTTGGCAAGGTTCTCGCACATGTGAATTGCAACTGGTGACCCCATTTGACCTCATATGACTTTTGACCTCATTTGAACTTGTGACCTCCAGAGCAAAATTTTGACAATGGCCAAATTTGTCTTGTTGAGATAAACCACACAGTAACTAGACATGTAGGCCTACAGGCGGGTAAACCGCCCACTTGTAGCCTATATCCCCGCATAATTATAGATCTTAGCCTCTGATGGTCAGAAAAATTGACAAACCACGTCAATTCGACATCTGATGACCTTGAAATGACCTTCACGTTGTTCAGGATCAACTGTGGTTCATATCTACCAAGTCTCGTTCGAATCCGATAATGTTTGTGAATTGCATATAACCTATCACGCATATTCGACCTCTGATGACCTTGAAATGACTCAGAACCAACTGGAGTCCACTCCCAGCGAGTTTCGTTCAAATTCGGCGAAGTTGGGGAAATCGCACATCCGACCTTTGGCGACCTTATAAATGACTGTCATGTTTTTCGGGATCAATTCTAGTCCACACCCACGAGGTTTCGTGTAAATCAGACAATCTTGATAATTTAGCATGGAACCTGCAAAATAGAGGGCAACAGTCGTGCTACAAGGCTAACTTTCGGACCCATTCAAGATTTTACCTGGGCGGACACGTGTACCAAGTTTCGAGTTATTGCGCTAACGCCTAATGTTGCCGACGGCGGCAGAGACGGCGGCGGTCACAGACATGAAAGTATAATATCCCTAGACACTCCACGATACTCCTATCACTAGGTATCAACCTCTGTGAAAGATTGGAAATATGTTGACCTAATGCATTTGATACGTAATCTGACCTAATACATTTGATACATAATTTGGTAACATTCTTGTTTTTTCTCAATAATCGCAATATCAGATAGGAAATTCACACTGTATCGTTACGGAAAATATACGAGTTATGTAACTTGTTCAATTTTGTGTGTCATCCTCATCAACTTGACTTCCGCACTTGCCAGTAGATTGGACCTAGCAATAATTTGTGACGAAGCTGGACGACAGGTTTGTTAAAACAGAATTTGTTACATGAGAAATGCACTCTTCCTATCAGACAACCATTAAAACGATCCCTGACCCTTGAAGCAATTTGCAAATTTCCGTAATTAGGCCACTGCTCATATGTTGCCAGGTATAAGACAAATGCGCAAATCAATGTGCAGTGACGACACTGAAGTGGAATTGATATCCTAAATAGTAATAGAGTCCGCGCAGGTTGTTACGCTGAAGGACGAACTGGAAAGGCATCATTTGAAAATGTAACGGTTCAGATGGCAGGCAACAGTGGCGTCAGCAAGGGAGGACCGGGGGGGGCACGCCCCCCTTCCTGGGAAACACTGTGCCTCCTCCTGTGTTCCCCACCTCCTCCCCAAATGAGATTTGAGAAACAAATGTACTGTAGTCAGAATATGCGATGGTCAAATCCATATAAATATATTTGTCATGTAAAAAAAGCAGCAATGATGATCAATTTTTCATCAGTTCCATTCAAGGGCGATAATGTACCAAAAATTCGCGCTTCGCGTCCACTGACGATAATGCCCATTCTCTATTTCAATTGATCACATAAACATAGGGTAATCGTCGTAAGCCCCTATTATTTTTTTCAGTTGGGGAAAACCATTGACACTCAAATTTGTCTAGATGCTTGAGATAGATACTAAGTCGAACCACATATTCGTTCTTATGCAGGCTACATGACAGTTTATAATTATATTTTGGTGCTGTTGGCATTTCCGTCTGAAATAAACAAGGCATTGGTTATTGATCGCTTGATCGGATATATAGGGCATCCATATATGCAGAAAGGTGTTGCGAGTTGGGGACGGGCCGACTGCATGCCCATAAATGGTTTGTGATGGAAAGTCGGTTACACATTCCGGCTACAATTCGTCACGGAATTGAAAGAAATTGAAACATATTACCCGAATTGTTTGTGGAATGCCTGGAATATGTTTATCTTTCGCGCGCCACCCGCGCATTGCTGGCTTCGAAACCAGTTGAAATGCAAGTAATTTTTTCTTCGGCACTAGGCCTATATACATTGTAGTTACTCTCGTAGACATGTACGCAGTGTAACGGATTCATTTAGTCCATATCAAGTTTCGAATGATGAGCTAAATTTCCCCTCTGGTATAGCCTACGAGCAATGAAAAGTGTAGCATGTGTACTGGTGTATGGGTAACTGGGGTTGTCGGAAATGTTGGCAAGAATGGCACTTAGTCAAAGGGGAAACTAAGGCGAAATATTCGAAGAAGTGCCTGGAAATGATGACGTTGGCAAACCTTTTGAAAGGCGAGCAGAGGTGTAATGACAGAACTATAAAACACAGAAAAAAACACGAAAAATAATATCACAAATGACTTCAGTCAAACACATTTGCAGTCATGAAACCCATGTACCACAACCGAACACCAGAGCTGAAAACAGTCTCTAGGAGCCATCTGCTGCCATCTGGGGTTTTGAAAACCGGACATTTATATTTTACTCTTCGCGCCGGCCCATGGCGGGACTCCGATTAGATGGCAATCTGGTTCCCCTTCAGAAAAAACTTGTACCCCCCCCCCCTCACCTCCTGTGCCACCAGTCCAACCTGGCGACGCCACTGGGTAGGTTGTGGTTGGTCGCTTTAATGGACACGCAGCTCACACTTAGCGAGGCTACACGGAAACTATATAATAGGCTAGGGGTGGGGTAGACGCTCTTGCACCTGGTCGAGTGTGAATTATGAAAATACATTATATCGATGCAACTCACATTTCAAGCTCCCACTATTAGTGATATTATTGTTATTTTTTTTTTTATATAGGCCTATTCCGAGTCATTTGTAGCATGACAAGGGGGTGGGGAGGGGGGGGGGTTGCCTTCCTGGGTATCATTAGTAGGCTACCGATTATCATTGTTATTATCATTATTAACATTCTTCATTGATATAACTATTATTATCCTTCAATAATACTAATAGCCTATCTGTTGATTGTTCGTGAACTTACCGAATATAATCCAAGGTGTGTTCCGCTGATGAAAGCTGCGGCTTGAATATTGCTGATCAGTTATTCGGTTATAAAATCTGGTCAGTATTCCTCGTCTCCGGTTACCAAAAGTGGGCCGTGAGATCCCGTGAAAAGCTTCGAATTATAGTAACTGCTGCCCAGTGGAGCATTATGTTTGTGACACTGCTGCTGTGAGCAGTGGATTTTATTTGATCTTTGTTCTGAGGATTCCATAGTCGACACATTATTTGAAGCCTGTATGATGTAATGGAAGTCCCCGGCTCTAATTATCAAGATTGCGTAACTACCCATCGCGAGTTCGACTAAAGCGGTGTCATCGTGCAAGCAGGAAGTTGTTATAACGAACAATTCCGAGGAACCGATTCGAATGTCAAATATGCATGAGCATGTAACCCTAGGCCAGGCCACGTAAAAAACTTGACAAATTTGAGTCAGCTGTTTCCCATTTTCTGTTTTGTACTTTTGGATGTGGGTATCCGACGGTAGAGGTGTGGCTCACTTGTACTTGTCTGAAGGTTCAATAGTTCAAAGATTTCAGCGCCGGAAAAAACATTTATGGCGACTGAAAATTGAATTTGCATGGCGCCTGCAAGGAGTTCTCTGAACTACGAAGTTAGTTGGTTGGTACCCACCAAGTTTGGTTGAAATGTCAACAAGTTTATTTGACTTCGATCCTACCACAATATATCTCGTTTGTCTGTTCCGTTGGAAACTGACGACCATTTTACATACATTATGCAATAACGCCCACTTTAAATCTCATAATAGATTTCACTGGGGAGGACATGTGTGCCACCTTCTGGATCAATCGGATGTATACCGTTTGACAGTTATTGCACGAGATTATTCTGG
>JAUOBX010629400.1:0-15358 GCA_032360705.1 Eupentacta quinquesemita | reverse complement strand
CAGTCCCCCACCCCCTCCCATTCGATACTAACACATTCCGATAATCTTTGTGAATATACGATATATAACCATAGGTTAGTTACAATATAAGCACCATATGAGAATTACCTAAATTTAATATTATATATATAATAATTTTGGCGATGTCATCTGGACTCTTCACATGTCTAATTCATGCTAATTTGAATGAAACCTTCATAACAGTTGGATCCACATGTGCAGAGCAGAGGGAAATGATCGCTTAAACCATATTGAGTGTCTTCCTTATTGTGACGTCATCACAGACGATCCAATGACGTCTTGACCATAGTGTGTAATTGCGTCCTTTTCCCGACTATTAATATGTCATTGTCAGTTTGGACCGATTTCTTTCTACCTCCCAGGCCCTTTCTAGTCCAATTCTTCATGGGAAACTGTACACCATGCATGTCTTGCATGTCTGTGTCTCGTCCTGTGCCATCCCAATTCCTGGAACCCTCAGAAAAGTTTATTCACTCTCTACTAGAAACCTGTCGGTGTACGATACTCTCAGCAACTATCATAAATCGGTAATAGGCACAGTTCACAACCCCGAGTCTCATGTCGCGAAACATTGCCATTATTGATTCGAATTTCACAGTACAACCAATGTTATTGGTACAATTATAGCTTGTCAAATTCACTTCCAAGTAGGTTGTACCTCCATAAAGTCCTAGACAGTTGTTAATAATGTATACTGCCTGAATCCAACCTGGGTATTTAATGTGTTTGCATCACACGACAGAAACCCATTTCAACGTCATTATGAGGAGTGAAGTTTACTGAGGTAGTTATGTGTCAGACAGTGAATAAATAATTCATCAGCATATATTGGATTACGGAACCATAAGTGTTAGGAAGTTTTTATTCACACATGGCTTATGGAATTGTGAACCGTGAGTTGCCGATTTGTAAGCGGAAATCCTCACGGATAGGACCAATGGTGCAACGATTCGCGACTTGGGTGTTGAGATCGGATTTTGCTTGTGGCTTGATAAGAAGTGAGTTACAAACAAACTTCGGTCCCACCATCAAATACATATTGCATGAATTGGAACCTGAAACCTGCACACAATTGTTCACAGTTATTAACTCGGATGATGCTTGCTATTATATGTTGGGTATATATGGGGAATGTGAGTTTTATTTGTCGCCATTATAATGAAGCATTACTTACGTGTTTTTCGATGAAAAGGCAATACAATATAAACATGGCAACGCAAGTTTCCGAAGATTAGCCGAGCGGTATTAGTGACGCTTGGCAATACGGATATCCTGGTGTGACCAGGTTCGAATCCCGCATTCACAGACGGGCGTCTTGATCCAGAAGTGGTGCCAGTAATTATGAGGGGTTCCTCCCGGAAGAGTTGCAATCATTCTTGTCAGTCGATTGTACGCATTTACCGTTTGGGCTTCGAAAATTTCCCTCCTCCAGGATATGAGAAAATGGTTAGATCTTGGGGTCCACTGGATGGCCGTCGGGTAAAGACGTAGAATGACGGTACCGGGAGCAGGTTCTGATGGTCACAGTACACTCTTGACCCGATATCATCTGAGCACTAGTCGAAAAGAAAAGGCGAGTCATTGCCGGTGCTTTTCCACGATAAAAAAAGACCAGGGTTCCTCGATGAGCCTTCAGTGACTTCCTGAACCTGTAGCGTCAGAACAAAAATGACACTTACTTTTCAGGCACTAAATTGTGTGCAATCGTTAAGGCAGTTATATGATATGATGTTCATCGAAATGTTCTCAATCATTCGAGCAATTATGCTCTACGATCTTCACTAAATTGTTAGCAATTGTTGAAGCACCGTTGCTCTACGATATTCGCTAAATTGTCAATTGAACATATTCAACATATTATAATCTGAAGCTGAAGCATGCAGACTTTGTTAATAATATAATCTAAAAAATATAATATTCCCATGGATTCGGAAGAACTGTCACTGCATTCAGGAATGATTTCTGAAACATAGTTTTCGACCAAGGTAAAATCGCATTGATCAACAACGCGAAATGAACAACTGATTCCATATGCGATGCGCATGCAACATTGCATAGCATGTTGTTGTTTTCTTGGTTAATAACAGTAACTGCTACGAATATATTTTATATTAGTCGTGCATTCGACTAGTTCCTATATAAACACTCCACACCAATGTTTGGGAATCAAACACGAATCTTACAAGTTTTTATCATTTCTTCATGTTTTTATCATTTCTTCATGTTGATATATATATATATATATATAGGAAGTAGGAAGTTCCACGTATACTCCTGGTATGAATAACAACAAAATGTTGTTAATAAATACTAGTACTCCTGAAACTTCCACCGATCTACAAGAGTTGATTATTTCTTCACTCGTCATTTCCGATGTTATTTATACCAGGAGTATCCGTGGAACTTCCTACTTATCATATATATCTATATATATCTTTAGACTGCTCAAACTATACAACACCACCTAGCCGCTCAGCGCCGAACAAGCCTATTTTTCCGCACGCGGTTCAATGGTTTCAGCCTATTGTGCCTGCACTTAGAGATGTACTCAGATCTCTTGTTGAGACTGGAAGCGTGTATGCAACACTGTTATCAGGCGTATACTCTTTTTCGGTCTGCTTGAAAGGATAGTCTCAATGGTTTCCTATTACCACAGCCATGTGATGATATATATAAATAACATTACTGGGACTGAGAGATCAATGCCGACCAATGCAGAAAACATAGATTTACACTTCATCTAAACATCTAGCAGTCTCAGTCATATTCAACGCGATTGCACTCCGAAGAATTGTTGTTCAAAACATGTGATGAACGGATACCATTAATCTACCATCCTTCAATATATACCCAAGAGGCTTGGGTTTCATAAGATTGATGCATGGTTGGCGACATAACAGTCTACTGCCACTGTTTCATCAGTGTTAGTTTCATGAAATCAATCTTCATCGCGTTCGGCTTTCAAATCAACCTCCATATAAACATATTTGCTAGCTCGTTTATGCACATTTCCGAACCCGAATACAGAGTACATACACGACACATCATAATTGGTAGCTCTATGGAACGAGCGCGAAACAACAACAGGATGCGACAACATTCGGGTTTTTTAGTTTAATTCTACAGCGTCTAGTAGCTTATCATATTCAATAGTGGGTTGTACCTTATGAAAAACCCAGACATGTGTTATTCATGTATAACGTCTCTAACCAGTATCCAACCTGAATACTTCATGTGTTTACATAACATAGACCCATTACAACGACGATATATGGTGTGTCGGTGTGAGGTTTACCAAGGTAGATATATTATGTGTCAGACTAAATAATCAATTCCTTGGCATACAGCCATACATATCGGATTCAATACCACAAGAGAAAATAAGGTTTTTCATACATGGTATTGGGAGTTTTCCCCCGTGAATCGTTAATCTGTAAACGGGAAACGTCATTGATGGGGCCATTGCAAGTTGAGGTTGGAAAGTGCTGGCGACTTGTCAAGAAGTGAATTACTCGGTCCAATGGACATTGTACAGTGGCTTGAGTGGTTGCACTATATCTTGAGTAAATATTACTAAAATATGACCTGACACGGTTACTTGACTAAGTTGACTCCGACCCCGGATATCTACTAATCACCGTGTAGCCCAAACATTGAAGATATTAAATGATAGGGAATTTCACGGTTTACATATTCATATAGGACGCCTTTCGGATTCCGTTTTCTCAGTTTGGAGTTATCATCAATAAAGCTGTACCCCGGTGATGTTAAAATATATAATCGAAACAATTGAGATGGTGACGGATTATACGAAAACTGATAACAACATTTATACATGTAGAGCAGTATAACGAAGTATGTTAGATTAGCAAATATTGGAAGATTCATAGATCGTCAAGTAATGGTTGCCATAGTAGAATGAGACAATGAACATATCACGTGGGGTATCTTCTTAGATGTGTATTTACGAATCAGTGGAGCATGCCTAATCAGTAGAGCCTCCAACCCCCTTGTGAAGCCCCCAGCCAGGTGACCATCAGCATAACGATCCCGTGCTACCAGTACATCAACCGGGGTTTGTATATGACTTCAGATTCTCCTTTCAGATTATGAGTTGTCTGATAGCGGGTGGTTTTGTTATACCGATACAGATTCTGATTATCCCATGGTCAGATATGGGGATAACAAAGTTCATATGCATTGTGTATGTGACAAACGCAGCTTCTGCGACACTGCACTTTCATTTCATTGCTAAAAGTAATATTATATATTACCCTGCCAGACGTATATTAGGATTCTTCTTACATGAATACTCTGAATCATTGTAGTAAAAACTACAAACTTCCTACTACTGTAACTGTATTGTTGTTACGCTTACATTTAGGCACTGAGGGATATTGCGTGATGTTAAACTAATTCCCGAAAATATTGGGCATGTATTTTATCCATATCAAGCTATAAAGGACATTTATTGACATTTACACATTTTTTGTAGTTTCAGTCCTCTATTCACATTGATGAATAATGCCACAGTGCCCATCATTCCGGCTGAAGCACCTGTCACAGAGGGTATTTTCAATAGCTGTTGCCATGAAGATGTATGGTTTGTTAGCGTGTGAATAGGGATTACTGATTAGAGTTATTGTAGCCAACTAGAGAAACTCATTCCGATACAGTGCGCACCAACCATTGATGTGATATCAACTATACTGAGGTCGTTCAGCATCGCAGATGAATCGAATAACACAGAAACACGTTTGAACAACACTCAGATCGCGCATTTCAGTTTTATGCTCATCCAAAATTCTCGATACACCTAAACATCTGGTAGCCTAGACGTTATTATCTACGCTACTAATCAATGCGTCAAAAGATATATCATCTTACGGACGAGTTGATATTGAATTATTGACGGGTTAGCTTAATCAAAGTCAGCTTTATATTCAACATTGTCAGTTGTATACCAACAACGTTAGCTATTCATTTAATAGCATGACAAACTGCAACATGATAGGATGATATGAACAGCACATTTATTGTCAAGCAAAGTAACATGAACGGGACGTTCCCCAATATGAACCCGACAGGTTTAGGTTCAATGAGATTGATGCCAGGTTAGCGATAGTATGGCTTTACTAAAATACCACAATGTGTCAGCAGTATCAGTCTCACGAAGTCCATCTTGTTTCCGATCAGTTTCCGAATCAACTATTCAAGCTGCCCCTCGTTATTTATGTGAAGACCTGGCGAGTCGAACAGGCGAGTGCCGTTCTCGCTACTCTGTCGACCTCACCACATTACCTGATCACAGGTCATCGTACTGTCCGACCTATGGGTAATGGTGCGTCCCGTGTTGCAGTTTTTCGAATTTGAAATGTTCTCCTTTCTCACAACCGCGAGGCAACGTCCATGTATACTTTCAAGAAACTTCTCATGTCCTACCTTTGTCTATACTAGGCTCCTTCTTCTGTGAAGCGAATAGATCTTCCTGGATTGCGCTATATGAGTTTGTTCATGTATGTTTGTACGTATGTCAGTTTAACGATACAAATAGAATATAGGCGAAAGTAGTACGAAACGGCTGATTCAATTGCGTGGGCCTAAAATATACTTAGTGAGACAATATATTGCCCGATTAGATGACCTACTTCTCATGGAAATACGAATTGCCTTACTCTCCGATCACTGATACACCGTATTGTTTTTCGAGGGTACTGTGCGAACTGTAAACCCATCATACAAAGAAGAGTGTTACTATTACATGCACTCAAAATATGTGTTTCGAGTAACTTTGCATTATCTCTATAGTTTGGGGCATATAGTTTTTACTATGTTATAGTGTAAAAGTTAGTAGCGCTGTCTATTTTCAATACACGTTTTGATAATTGTTGAGAAATAATATACCGTTAGATAGTACAACTGATACTTGAGTACGGACCATAATGTGCTCTTGATTATCAATATACCTCGAGAGTTCAGACAGATTCGCACGCAGCTACTAAATCGTTGCTGTCGGTAGTTCATTTCCATAATGAAACTTCATACTTTTGTCTCAGGATATTTTCGAGTACCTCAAGTGATACTTAATTCCCTACGCAGCATCATTGTCCATCTTCACTTAGGCACCTAGAGTCCGGGAGCCTCTGAGGCGGACAGTAGTTATAACTGCTTCCATTTAGGGAGAGAACTGCGTTCACAGTGATTACATTACTCACATGGGCCCAACATAATTTGACGTCAAGTGACGGGCTGACGGGATATCTGGATAGGACAAGAAACAGGAACTCACTCAATATTTCGTAGCACCCCGTCCGATTTATTGAAACAAGGAAATACTAATTTTATGTTATAATTTCGCTGGCCTTGTCGTTTCTCGCCAGAATTTGGGATAGATTGCTCCAATAAACTTTTACAGGAGACTACTTGAATCCCGATGTATATGCCTATGATTTTTCTAAGACTAGAACAGGAAACTCATTCAGCATCTGCAACAGGGCAATCCTCACATGTTATTCCACATTTCTAATTTCTCGAGTTATCAAACTACACCAGTTTTTCCTTCTCTTGCAGTATCAAAAACGACTGTAGTTCTAATATCCCATCATACTGGGTTCTTCGAAGGCTATCCTACATTTGAATGAATTCACCGCCACTCCTTTCATTCACTTGCTCAAATGGTCATTCGTGCAGTAAAGCGTACATTGATATGTTCCCCGCTGTTTTCCTCAAAAGGGTGAATCTAGTAGGGTTGCTGTACTTGATGACATTCACTCGTGGGTTCATTACGACTGACGTCAACAGATGGCAAATATTCCTAGTGTCATTCAACTGTGTATTTCAGTATATTTGAATTTCAATTGAGGGTAGGTATAGAATGTTTTGAAAGCAGAAAGTCCGATTTCAATTCACTTTCCTCTCATTAAGCGGATGTGATCGAGACATTTTGAGGCTCATGTAGCCTCTGTTGTTATTTTATCGAAGTATCTGACAATTCTATCGGGATGGTCATGGTTCAGTAGATATTTCAAGCCCAATGACTCGCTATAGTGTTTCTGAATAATTGTCCAACGTGCGATGTAAGAGCATTATATGAAGTTCACACACTGGCTATCACAAGAAAAATGTTCGATGTCTTAAAAATGTGGCCTTCTCTCTTCAAATGTTCGACATGTTCGTAAGGTGCGTATGTGAGATTATTGTTATTCACATATAAGCATATTCGTAGTTAATCAGTGGAGTGAGTGGGGAACTTGTTTATTCACACATCGTTACCTGAACAAAAGATCGGCGACATAGCTTATTGTGTATCCCTTGAAGGATACGGGTATGGAACAAATTTACTACAGCCAGATCAAATAGGGACATATCATAGACTTTAGATTGGCCCGACGTAAATTTAAGTTGTCAGGATCCTATGGATACATTAAACCAGTGATTATAGATTGATCAGGAAGCAATTTTCATTGATGAGCATCTAAGGCCTAACAATTGTTTACGAACCAAAAAATTCATCAAAACCATAGTATTTTGTGCCTTATAAAAGTATATATTATTATTATCATTATCATGTAGGAATTATACTGAATTTGCCCGGATTATTAATATAATAATATTATGATACTATTAATAGTTAATGAACAGGTGACTACCACGCCAAAAAGGTTTGCGAGGTCCGTCCTACCAAGGCTCTGGATTCTAGTCGAAAAAATGAACCAAATAATTATAACTCTTCGGAAATTGACGCTTGAAACCTACGCATGTTGCTGCACCGACGGAGTTCCAGCACTTTCCATTATTGATTTCAATTCAACAACACTTGCGAAGTTACGAGTTTGCTCACAGGTTGTCAAACTCAATTTGTAGTGAGACACGTCTGTGTAGAGCCCCAAACATTTGGTAATAACTTGTGACGACTGCACACAATTGAGGTGTGTTATGCATATGTTTACATCCTAATACAGGAACCAATTTCAGCGCTATTGCATGGTACTGAGTTCACCACTACAAAGAGAAACGTTAAAGGAACCCACGAATATGCCTATATGTGTTATGCTATGGGCATTCAATAATAATATGAACCCACACTAGATTAGCTAGGCTACCCAAGGGGATTTTTTTCAGAAATGAAAAAGTCAGTAAATATGAGCATCTTGAACCAATAACTGTCCAGGTATGTACACGGATTCCATGCTTGATATCAGCCGTGGAGGTTTGTCGTCGCATTTCGTGCTTGATTATGATTGAGTTTGCAAACGTGATTTCTGTTTAAATTTCTTCGAAGGTCTGGTGTCCTGAACCGGAAGCAATAGCAATCTAATTTTAACTAAATCATGGACCCACTTATCCACCTATGACAAAGATAATCGTTATGCTGATAGAGATGCATATCGGTATGGTTATAGTTTAATATAAACGTATGTATCCGTTCATAATGGAAGTAGACCGTATAACAATTTGGATACCCATATGCGATGTGGATTTTCGTGAGAGAGCGTGTGTCTCTCACTTGTCATCTATTTGCTACCGGATACTGCATAAATACAACTTGTGTAAATTGTAATGGCAATCCACCTCATAATTACTCAGCGATTTAATGTAATAGCACAATAAACAAGTTTAATTCAACACGTAGATTGCGTACTTTCCGTGACCATCTCACTTAAATATTTACAATACACCAAAACATCCAACGCCCTAGACGAGTTGTGGACGCCATGGTAACTTCTAATCAATGTTATCAACTTATATAGCATCTCGAGAAAAAGCGAATTTATATTTGGATGTCATCTTGTCAAATGCTATTGTAAATCATTCTCGGTAGCTATTCTTTTTCCAGCAAAAAAGTAATGTTATGTTCAACGCGGTGGCACGCCAGAGAATTATTTGTTCGAAAATGTGATTAAAATGAACCTAACGTTCCTCAATATAAACCCGAAAGGCTAAGGTTTCATAAGATTGAGGCATGGTGGTCGACAGATTAGCTTTACTAAAGTCTACGGCCACTGTTTCACTAGTGTTAGTTTCGAGGAAGATATCTTCCTTGCTATCGACTTCTAAATCAACCTTCAGATAAACGGATTCGCTGGCTCGTTTAAATACAGTTTCAGACCGGAGTACATACACGACACATCATAATTGGTAGGTCTATGGAACGAGCGCGAAAACAGCAACAGGATACGACAACATTATATTTATCCAGTTATTATAGCCTAGTAGATTATTGAATCCAATTTCAAGTGGGTTGTTCCTCATGAAAGCCCCAGACATTTGTTAATTATGTATGACGCTTGTATCCAACCTGGATATTTTATGTGTACACTTCACACTACGGAGACACATTCCAACGACGTTATATGATGTGAGGTTCACTAAGGTAGATATATATGTGTCAGACTTAATAATTAATTCATTGGCACATATCGGATTCAATACCATGAGTGTGAATAAGGGGTTTTCATATATGGCATCAGGAGTTGTTATACGATTCACCAAAATGCAACGTTATTACGAGTACGGCCAATGCTGTGACAAGTTGCGACTTGGGTGTTGAGGTTGGTAAGTGGTGACTGATTGACCATCAGGTGACATTATACAGTAGCTTGAGAGTTGCACTATATTGTCAGTGAGTAACACGGCTAAATTAACTCAAACTTCGAGTATCTATCATCGAAACGGTGGGTATATGCGTCATTATTATTTGAATGCCTCAACGGTGCTGCAGCCTGTAACTTGTTCAAATGATGAGGTAGGTCGGGAAGGTAGGTTCTGCAAAGTGTGTATTCCCGCAAATGTGTGGGTGGGCAATTTGCTCCTGAGAAGCGGGGATCCCCGGATTTACTCGATACACTCTCATTAGTATGTACGAAATTGCTCCTATTTGCAACGCTATTCCTGTTCTCAAATCTCACACCACCTCGGGAGCGGGAACAGTGATAACAATAATTATTTATCGGGAACGTATTCGAAAGATCAACACACCCTCAGTAAATTTGAATTCAAGTTACTTTGATAATTATCAAAAACTCACAGGATGATTTGAGGAGAACATGTAGGACTGGTTATTACAGGAGTAAACCACTTAACAACTAGATTTGCGGGATGGTCCTTATGCCCATTCCTTATTGTGTAGCATACATTAAACAGGCCGGTCATGCCAGACATGCCAATGCACGTGTACTGTTAATTTGTGTCCGGCACTGATGAACGAGTTCTCACTGTTAGAGAACACTCAAGAACAGGGAGACGAATACAGCCTAATTTAATAACACGACTGTTGGTTTTTGATTTTTTTTGGTAGTTCATTTCATCCATATCGAGTCATGCTATAATGGACATTTATTGACATTTTAACATTTATTTTGGTTTCTCTGTTTACATTGATAAATACTACTTCCAACTACTTTCTACTCCACAGTACTCATCATTCCGGCTGATGCACATGTCACAAAGATTTTTTTTCAATAGCTGTCGCTATTGTGATAGCTTAGAGTTAGCCTATTGTAGCCAACCAGAGAAATTCACCTGAGACAGTGCACATTAACGATCATTGTGGTGCATGCTACTCAGGTCATTCAGCGTCACAACTGAATTAAATAACACGTAACACGTTTTAAACACACACTTCCAGTCTCAGGCTCATCTAAAAAATTCCCAAAAACCTTATAATCTGGTAGCCTCGACGTTGATATCACGACATGGTAATCTACGCTTCTCATTATCAAAGCGTGAACTGATACAGCCACTTAAAGAAGACGAATTGATAATCAAATATCGGCAAGTTATGCTGAAAATACATTCTTATTCATCATCGTTCAGCTGTATACCATTAACGGTAGCTACTCATTTTCCAGCGAGACAAAACATGTTATGAACAGCAAGTTGTGTATAGAAACTTAATATGAACGCATAGTTCCCTAATATAAACCATACTGGTTTGGGTTTCATGAGATTGATGGGTGTTTGGCGACAGAAGAGCTTTACTAAAAAACCTCAATGGTTCAGCAGTATCAGTTACGAGAAATTCATCTTCAGATCTTCCTTTCAACGTCTAGTTGAGCGGACAGGCATGCGGGCGTATGGGTCTACATAAATACTCGTGACGCATCATAGTTATTAATGTATAACACCTCAGTTTATTCACGATGAAACTGTTTGTTTGTAACATGACAATTGCGACAGTATTTGTCATTGTGTTCGAGGAGAGGGAACAAAACTTGGTAAGTTATTCTCCACAGAAGACAGGCGAAAAAGTTGTCCCATCAATTGAACATTTACAACGTACCAGCCTAAATATAATGGTTTGAGATATGTTACATATTTCAATCTGATAGAGCAACTCAGAAAAATGTATATCAGGGGAAAAACATAACAATCAGCATACAAGTAACATCAACTACAAATATACTACTACAAATAATAGCTAAGGACGATTGGTCAGCTGATCAATCATAACATACACATGGTAGCTACTGCTGAAGATATTGTCAGATTGCACGTTCGCGCTCCAAATCAGTGGAATTGTTCTTCAAATGCTCTGACCATGTGATCGATGTTCAGGACAAGTCCCAAGTACCTCTCTATCGTTTTTGTTGAATCAACCTCAATTTAATCGGAAAGCTTGGTTCGTTCAATTGAAGCCCCTCTTCATACACACGGTCATGTATAATATCATCATATATATATTTATATATATGTATATTATATCATATTGAAACACATTAAAAATGGGAACGGCAACGTGATGCGACGATTGTCGCGCACTTTCGGCTCCATTGGCGAGAATATATCGTCCCAATATGCGTTAACGTAATACCAAACACTCATCAAACGATATCATGGAACATTTGGCGGAGCGAATACTATTTAAGACACCGTCATCCTCCGATTATTGTTCCACCAAAATGTTTCATTGGGAATTATCACTCTGCTATCTGACTGAAGTATTGCATATTCTCATAATTATGATCATAGGCATGTATGATTCCATAACAGTTCGTGTTGTTGGTTTCATATTCTTGGTCTTCTCATCTGTCCAGGAGTGCCTGAATTCATGTTGATTCTCCTACTCAATTTCTCGTCTTCATTGAACCTCCTAAGAATTTGTGTTTTAAGCTACTCGAAATGATTAGTTGTCGGGACATCACCATGGTAATATCTTTAAAACGAAGTTACTAATGTAACTTTGCACCCCATTTCCCGAGTCACTGACCTCATTGATGGCGTCTCTATCCCAGTCTTTTGCTTTTGCCGATGACACCAGCCTTCCAATTACTATATGTCTCGCCGAGCGTCACGCATATCTCTCCCAAATGTGTGACGGAAGACTTCCTAGCATTGCCTGGAACTAACATATCACTACTTGGACCAAGTCTGGCTTTTGATTCCAGTTGGAAATCTCTTATTTCTGACATTGCGAAGCGTGCCTTTGGGCAAGTTAGGTCTCTAACTACTTTCTGAAGGTTGTTCACTTGCTCATTTGTGGCAACTCCCTTAGTTGTCCATGACGCTAGTTTTCATAGCAGATGTTAACAATTCGGAGCCCCTCTCCGCGTAGGGGTAATCATGAGCTCCAGATAAATAGTAGATGATCAATGGCTGCGGTATTATAACTCACGGTCAGTGGTGGCTTATTCACGGGGAGATTCGTTCTCTATACCAGCGCAGTGGTAAAAAATCACTATACATCCTAGTCTTGCACACCGTAAATGTGCGGCTGTTTTCTCTTGACTATCGCTTTGGAGTATGTCTTTTGGAGGTGAGATCTGAAGTGCGTCCCCTATGTTCCATCCCATATTACCCAAATGACACGCCGCATGCACCGCTACAATGTTAGTTTCCCCGTATCATACACGTTCTCGTTTAAAGTCAGGTCCTTCGGAATTCTCAGCCTCCTTCCAGCTTTCCAACCGACTATAGCCTTAAGTCCAATGTCAACACGATGTCCTCGCTTTCTCGTACCCTCTCCTTTGGCGGGTTTCATATTTGTGTAATCTATTTCACCATAAGAAATGTTTACCAGGGGGAAAACAACTAACAAACAAGTAACATTCGCTACAATAATGTTTCAACTAGATAGATATATTATTTTGTTGTTGTAGTTTGTGAAAATATATTTGCAATGATCTTATGCAAACTCTCGTTTTTGTTTCATTATGAACATCTCACGCGAAAATTCACATTACCTTTCCAATCTGTTGTCGATCAGGTTTTTGCCAGAGTTCAGGGAGCGCAAGTACCCCTTTCTACGCAATTAACTGAGCTATTTCATGAAACAAATATACGATGAAATGTACTTTACTGTGATATTATCGATTATTTCCTGTTTGAACATATGAATAAATCAGTCGTAAATATGCCTAAATTATCCGATTCAGTGGATTCAGTCGATTCAGATGAGCAGTACCGACAGAACTCTGTGGAATAAACAAATACTTCAGCCTGTCACCCAATAAACTACATTAGTAAGAACTGGAACAAGATATATCTGTGGACGCAGTCATACCGTTGCTCCGTCGCCTCCGTACCTTGATATAATGAGTAACGAATCCGGGATTCTCGATGGTTCATGATTCAATCAGTATCCGCGTTCTGCTCGAATGAACCTAGTTTTACAATCGTCACTATGAATTCGTTTATATTAGCAGATTAGGCAATGACGAACAGACGAGTGCACAAATTGTAAGCGTATCTATCAACATATTGCCTGCTGGATCATTCATCTGGACATCGATTGTGTCGACGCAGAGCTATTTGCTAGTCATATATCCAACAACCTATAGTCAGAGAGTTGTGACAATATAATTTGGCATTGAATGCGGAATGAGCAGATACCCCACTCTGGCACCTATCGGCCAGTATTCAATGAATATTACATCGGATAAGAACTAGAGCATGAACAATTCGAGGCCGCAGTTGCCGTTGTCGTGTTCTTAATTTAATCGGTATCCGTGCGTTGGTGGAATAAACCTATAGTTTTACAATCGTTCATGGGAATTTGTATTGGCAGATTAGGCAATACAGAATAGTCGAGTTTACACACATCTGTTAACATGTTGCATTCTGGATCGTTCATTTGGGCATCGTTTGTGTCGACGCAGAGCATCCTGCTTATCATGTCGGTCAATATTCCACTACTTATAATTGTATTATTTCTTCATCAAAACATTCCTCATTAACTCATACCCGCTCACAATTCCAGAGCCGCTCAGCAACATTTTCACTAATATGACCACCTACTGAAAAAAGATGGCACATGTATCAATATATGACAGGATGTTCGAAATTATCCATTGATGCAATGTGCTGGGGGGAACGGAGTCAGAGAAAGAAATGGGGAGATCATATAATTATAGTAATAACTATATCATATTATATTTATATATATTTATATAAATATATATTTATTGAAATTGTAGGCCTACGCACATTCACATCAGGGGGCAACGTATTTCATAATTGCTTCGCGGATAATACCATGTATCATGATGGGAAGCAAAACCGGAAACGTGATATGACGATATGATGATATGTCGTTGATACGGGCGTTACGTTGCTTTAAGGTAAATATTCCATAGAAGCCCTCAGCAGTGATACAAAACCAAGGTCGTACTGGATTTGTCTCTAGTTCTGCATACTGAATAGGGCATGGAGATGACAATGGGGTACATGTGCGATCTCACCTTGGTCATTCTGTAATAATAGGTCTACGGAACAGTTTGTGTGATTAAAGCGCAATGAAAGCTTTCATTATTGATACATTGAAGATTGACTGAAGTGATTTTACTTCAGTTTATCCCAGACTCACAACATCATAATAGGTGTGCATAACGGAGTAAACTAACCGAGACGGCTAAGAGTATTGACATTGTTTTTGTCATTCAGGAAACCACTGTCGCTATGCCGCCATACCACCATACGATAGCTTGCAAGTATCGATTTTACAATCCCATGACAGCACATTGTAAATCACCTGCCCTCACATCCTCTGCATTCAAAGTTCGACACATAAACGACGTAATTAACTGGCGAGGCCTGTAGGCTCCCTTACTGCACTTAGTCAAGCAGTTAATTCATCGATATTGTTTCTAGATGCCATATTCACGTCATGTTATGCTTAATTTTGAACTGCAATGGCAACTCGAAGAAGGCAAAATCGACGTTGAAATATCAAATTGATATTCATTCGATTTCCGCAAGAATAAACACTGTGGTGCTATATCATGATCGAATTGCGGATGTTCATTCCAAACAGCTGAATCTGCTTTTCAAATTCGCTGAACATATTATAAACAGCTCCATAGACGAACCGTGATTCAATGTAAACCAGACAAGTTCGGGT